>JANHFR010010686.1:112597-127779 GCA_032468015.1 Mimophis mahfalensis | reverse complement strand
AGTGCCGCCGATATCGGAGTGTCGACGGGCGGCCCCTAGGGGTAGGGCCTTCTCGGTTGGAGCGCCCACCTGGTGGACTGATCTGCCAGTGGAATTATGGACTGCCCTGGATTTGAGCACCTTCCGCACGGACTTAAAGACCCCAGGTTCATTTGTCTTCTGCTAACATTGTTCCAGATGACTCTACCAAAACCTTGCTAAATTTAGGTACTCTATGTCAAGCCGACATATTAAGATGCCTGCCAGATTAGTGGGACATCCCCCATGGAATTCCAGAAACACAAGGCACAACACAACCTTGCGTTTCTGGAATTCCATAGGCAATGTCCCAATAATATATAAGGTGCTTGTGGCAGTAATGGATAATGCAATAGAAGTTAGTAGTGGCTGAAAACTCCATAGAGATCTGATTGTGACAAACAATCGACATTTATGTTCTCCAGTCACATACTAGCTGCTCTCAGGTGAAAACCTGGTTTAATACGTGGTGATCAGCATAAGTCAGAGCTGTAATCATCTGGGACAAGCACATGATGTCATAGCAAGTATTTCCACACTGTTCTCAATCCTGTCCCAAAGTATTCATTTAAAAATGTGTTTACTGCATAGAGTTCTATATTTCACACATATGAGAAGTAAGCCCTCAAGAATGCGGACTATATCAGTTTAAAAGAAACAACATTTGTGAGGGAAAATTCCTTATAAATAGCAATAGCATTTGATTTATATACAACTTATCAGGGCTTTCAACACTTTCCAAGCGATTTACAGAGTCAGCATGTTGCCCCCAACAATCTGGGTCCTCATTTTACCCACCTCGGAAGAATGGAAGGCTGAGTCAACCTTGAGCCTGGTGAGATCTGAACTGCCTAATTGCAGGCATCTGGCAGCTAAGTACTACATATAGCACTCTACTCACTGCACCACCATGGCTCTATAAAAAATAACCTCATTTCAATCTCTGGTTTAAAAATGTACTAGTGAAAAACTATTAATTAAATGACTTTGAGAAAGTATCTGTCAGCCTTCATAGGTAAACCAAATAGTAAACATGAGTAGATGAGTTATATCTATTTTATTGTAACAATACATGAATAGAATCTGAAAGCACAAAACTTCCAGCTACCATTTTTAATTGTTTGATCCATCAAGGCAGTCCTTTCTAAGTTTCTTTCTCTATGGCTGATGGCTACCATGCAATGGCTTCCCTGGACAAGTCCCCAAATGCCTCCCCACATGCCATTTAAATGAGGAACAGCCAGTTCCAGGACCGTCAAAGGGGGATGTGGAAGAACATCCAGAGATTGCCAGATGTTCTGAGTCAGAAGTGATGAGGCCAAGCACCATCTCAAGAGTAGTGACTTGATGAGGGCTGCCTGAGCTAGGGAAAGGAGAGGCGCAGCTACAGCTGGGAAGCCCAGAAGGCATGCAACTACAGCTGGTCAGCAAAGATGGGGAAGAATTGCCTCTTCTTCCTGATCCAAGAGTGCGTAGGGTTGAGAGAAGGTAGGAACCACAAAGGTCAGCCAAGCTACTTGCAAGGCATGAGCTTCTCTCCTTTGATGGATGTACTGAGAAGTGGCTATTTAGCTCAGCAAGTGGAATGAAACAAAGCTGGAAATGTGTCTTGCATTCATCAATTTCAATGCCTCTTGCCTTGAACCTTGTCTTCTGACTTGGACTGTGTACCCTGGATTCTGGATCATGCCTTGACCTCTGGACTTGCTTCACAGATTTTGCCTGTGCCTCATAGACTAGTTTTTTCTCACAGATTTGCCCTAGCCTTGTGGACTTGTCCCGCCTTGCAAATTCATTTTGGGTTTTTTTCCTGGACTGAACTGGTAACTCTTGGGGGATTGTGTAGTTGTTGGTCTGGAAATTTTGGGGGAAAATTATTTGGTGTGGAAAGCCTCAAATAAAATGTTGACCTCATTTGTGATGTATGCGTGTGTGAGCAGGATCAGAACACACTGACTGTTAAGTTACTGAGGGTTCTGCTTCTTTTGCCTGATTGTTTCATAGCCAGTATCTCTTTCATCCTTTCCCTGAAATCATTCCCACACTCTATTACAGTATCTTAATTTGTTGCCTGTGTTTATGTCTGCACTGGTACCTAATAACATATTGAGAAATAACAACATGTTCACTAAATTATCTGAAAGTTATGTTATATTAATAGATACCAAAATCTGCCTGTGCCTTTTATTTTCTAATATAAAAATAATTTGTTAATTGTTTTTTAATGCTACTTACTTCTAAATTGAATTCATTGCTGGTATAGCGCCCATTCAGTTCTGAACATTTGATTCTAAACTTTCTATCAGAAAAGGAAGATGTGTGCCAATTACGATAGCGAATTTGCCGTAAAACCTTTTCATAGTTTTTCATAGTGTCCACACCTGAACAAGTAAAACAATATAAAACACATTCAATGTCAGGAAAGAGGGGGGAAAAAATCCAGTGAAAAATTACCAGAAGTAAATACCTATTAATACCACCTTTAATTCAGTGCTAATGTTTCTACAGACAGTTTCACAATCATTTGCAAATGATATGAAGACTACAAATTCTGTGTTTCTCAATAATCTTGAGATATTCTGCTTTACCATAGTAAAGAGATGGAAACATGATTCTTCAAATAGTGTTGAAGTGCACTTCCTAGTGGTTCAACCAGCATGGTCAATGGTAATGGATGCTAGGAAATGTAGTTCAATGTACCATGTTTCTCAGAAAATAATACTGAGTCTGTATTCTATTTTAGACTTGAAAATAAGCACTTGGGCTTATTTTCAAGGTGGCCTTACTTTTTTTGAGGGGCAGAAGGCCAGACTCGGTTAGTTGGACATACCGTGGATGCACTCTCACCCCCATTTCAAACCTCCAACATTCAGAATGGAGGCTTTTTGGTGAATGGGAGAAAAATGGGGAGAGGGAATTTTCCTGTCTGTCATTCTTCCCTCAGTCTGTTCTGAGCTTGAAGAATGTATGACAGGCAGCAAAATCTCCTTCTCCATTTTCCTCCCATTCGCCATAAAGCCTCCTGCAAGCCTCCAGAAACAGAGAAAAAGTAAAGCAGCTGGCCGTGGAGCTGCTGGCTTCAGGGAAGCACCCCAACAAGTGGAAGTGCTGCACCTAGAAAGAGAAGGGAAAAGTGGTATTTGTGCTGCACCAAGGGGCCAGTGGGCTGAAGCTGCAGCCAGACAGTTGTCCCCCCACTGTGTTGCCACTCATGCTGGCCATGCCCATCCCCTCTATTTCTGGGTAGGTAATATTAGCCCAACCCCCCCCCCCCCCAAAATTAGGATTGGGGTTATTATTGGGGTGAGTCGTGTTTTCAGAGAAACAGGCTAATACATGTTCTTTGATCTACTTTCTGTAGTCAGTAATATCCACTTCATTTTCACTCAGATAAAGATTAGGATGAAACATCTTGTTTGATAGGGTGAACAGTCAATGAATTTGGAATTCCTCATACCACACTCTTTTCCAGCTTCTGCCATGCTGATGTATTTTATTCTTTAAAAAAAAAAAGCAGGTACAACATAGCCACATTAATTTAAGATAAACATATTAAGTATTAGATTAGGATAAGATACAGAAATGAAAAACTAATAATACTCAAACCATATATTGAATATCCTGCTGTAGAGTTAGTAGCTTCTATATGTCTCCCTTGGAGGTCTTTCTTGTCCAATTCCAAACACTCTTGCTTGGGATCCAATTCTGATCCAATTACCAAAATATCACAAAAATCCAGATTGTGATCCACTTTTTCTAGCAGAACTGGTTTATGGGCTGTGAATAATAATTAAAAAATGTCAAATAATGTATTAAAAAAATAAAATGTTGCTTTTCAAAATGCAGTTTATTTACAGGGCACTATACTCAGTTGACCTTAAATAGTGTACAATTTTCAGTCCATGACTGAAAAGAACAAAGAACAAAAATAATATATGCAAAACTGCCTTTCAAAAGTACAGAATTGAATTGTTAATTTAGAGACTTGATTCTTGGTGACAGCATCCAGGTGCTTTACTTGGCAATATTACAGAAGTCTTCTACCTTTTTTTTTTTTTTTTTTTTTTTTTTGGGAAAAAGTCTTGTAGCCTTTTTCAAAGTGTTCTGTTTGGCTTCCCATTCTTGCCAATTCCCTCAAAATCTCAGATGTTTTATCCAAGTACTAACCGAAGTTGACCCTGCCTGCTTAACTTTGCAGATGAGCCAAGATTGATTAGTATTGTCACCTTCTGAGGCAAAACAGAATGACATAATGATAATTATGCTGATTTTTTTGAATGTGTATTAATATTAACTCAGTAGTCATAAATCTTTCTGTGCTGTGTATTTAGATAGATAAACAGATTCATATCCACATCCCCACTGAAATGGAAATAATTACATCAGTCACTATGACCAACAAAAGATATGGTAGTTGTACAATATTTAAAAAAAAATCCTACATACCCTATAGGAATTAAAATGAGCTAAATAACTAAATGAACTAAATATCTAAATAATTAACTATATAAACTAAATAAATGAAAAAAACTAATCAAAATATCAGTGCTGCAGGAAGTCAAACCAGAAGTCTACAATTATTAAATTCACAGTTTTATTCACATCTAAATCTAAAAACTTTTCCCCCCAAGACTTAGTATATTTAATAGTTTAGAATGAACTGATTGCTGTTCCTGCATGTCGATTTTAAATATGATCTGGCAGCATTTCTGCTAATCTACGAATAGAATAGAATAGAATTCTTTATTGGCCAAGTGTGATTGGACACACAAGAATTTGTTTTGGTACATATGCTTTCAGTGTATATAAGAAGTAAAAATAAAATAAAATTAAAAGATAAAATCATTAATCATAAGAATCATAAGATACAACACTTAGTGATAGTCATAGGTTACTAATAGGCAATCAAATCATACTAGGAAACAATAAAACAATATAAATTGTAAAGATACAAGCAACACATTTATAGTCATAAGTAGGAAGAAATAGGTACTAGGAAGAATAAGAGTAACAGTACTACATAATCTTAGTAATAATTTGACAGTGTTATGGAAATTAGTTGTTTAGCAGAGTGATGTGGAATATGAGTTTTGAATTCTGAAGAATATTATCACTAAAACCAATGAAACTATACAGAAGAGCTTTTCAGCTACTTCTATTTGGAATAAAAAATATTCACCAAATACATAGAGCATCTTTATATAAACAAAGGAGATAAATCCCATAAATGAACTGTCACTGTATTTTAGCTGTAATTGTTTTCATATTCCCTAAGAAATAATCCTTGATCAGCTTGGTATTGACCCCTACAACAGCATTATTTATATATTTGCAGGTGTTAGGTGTTAGGAAGTAAAGCTTAAACATGAGTTTCCATATTAATGAAAATTGATCATGCTGAAAACTTGTTCTCAGGAAAAATACTATATTGATAAAAATGCCAGCATCATTCAGTGATGACTGTTATGAAAGAAATGTGTGTGTATATGTATGCAAAATGTTTTAAAATTCTTATTACAGTTCATAACATAACACAGAGAAGCTCAGCACCAATATTAAATGATGTGTTTATTTGTAATAAAGAGCAGAAGGTTGTGGACAAGTGGATATAAGTATTTGTATCATGAATTATTGCTGAACACTAGAAGGAACACTGTTTAGGCAACTAAGAATGAAAAGATTTAGAAAAACAAAAGTGCACATGATTAAAGATTTCAGCTTCCTCAAGGTTTTAAAATAATAATGCTGAAAATAATCTAATAATCCCAAAGATTTTCCAACACTAATTCACCAACTGGTCATAAAATGTATTCATGTAAAAATGACTTTTTGTACATCATTCTAAATCAATTTTGTCGAGCATGGCTGAGATGTGTGAATCCAACTAAAATATCTTTTGCATGACATCAATTAAATGAATTATTTTTTTTATGATGAAGGCTAAGGATATCCATTTTTGTCACTTCAGACAGATGACTTCTCTCTCTCTTGCCCTCTCCCTCTCCTTCTCTCTCTCTCTCTTAATATAGAATAGATCAAGGTTAAATTATTCACTATATTTATGTGACCATCCTTTTGTTGCAAACAAAGAAAACCTTTAGGTTTTATCACTTCTCTACCAGAATAATTAGGCCATAATGTTTACAGTAAATGAAATTATGGGGGTTAAGGTTTGGCAACAAGTATTGCTATTAGATCTAATACACTTTGAGAAATTGGTTCACATAAACCTTCTTTCACTAGTGCGATGTGCCAAAGAGCTTACTGACATTCTTTAGCTTCCTTTTCTGTTTTCCACCTATTCCTGAGCCACCTATTTAATTAAAAAAAATTGACACAACTGGAAGAAATCCAGCTGTTCATCAGACATGACTAGGCAATAACTAGAATTATCTAGTTAACTGAAATCTCTATTTGGCATCTAACAGGTAACTACTTAATTTTACTTTGCTTTATCACATGCTATATGAAGAGCTCCTCTTGAAAATGATTCCATGACTGCTGTATTTAGTTCATTATGAAGTTCCTTATGGAGCATATATAACAACTTTTCAAGGCATCAAATATAATAAACAGTACAGGATAAGTTCATTTAAAAAACTGCTATTTTCCCTACAGACTTTTCCAATTTTTATAGTTTAACGTGGATTTTAATTAGTTGTGGTTTCAATATTTATGTACTATTTTTACTATTACTATTTTACTGCCATTGCTGGTATTTATTATAACCAATCACTATTTTTAAAATAAAGATCAGTAAATATTATAAATAAATGTAAATATTAGAAGTAAATATAAATATTATAAATAAATTAAACAACCAAGGTTGCTCTGCTCAGGTAGTTATTACCCAAGGGATAAAAGTACAGGAAACTTTTGCCATGGCATTTTAATTATGGTAGTTATAAGTGTTGGACAAGACAGCATTGTCAATGCTAATTCTCCAGAGCTCACAAAGGATAGAGCAAAAGGAATAGCTGTTCTTCTTTTTTTAAAAAAAAAAAAAAAAGTTGTTTTTCGTCCTAAATCAGTGCTTATCTGATGTACACTTTCTTGGCTGGAGCGTAACAAGCAGGAAAAGGCTGAAATAAAATAAGCTCCTGCTTCTCCAATGTATTATGCACTTTACTGAAGGACAATCATATTTAAGAGGCATAGAACATATTACTTTGCCTTAAACAATCTTTCCAAGGTTACAACCATCTTAGCAGAGCCTGTTTCTATTCATTTATATTTGGTATTAAGTTGTACTTAAGACATGAAAATCAAAAACCTAAAAAAACACCCAAAACCGAACAAACCTCTAGTCACAGTTTCCTTCAGGTCAGAGGGATGCTCCATTTTAGAAACTGTGCTGACAATTCTGACATCCGGTAAAAGAATCACCCCTCTTTCATGTTCAAATTGTGTGGCAGGTCTTGCAAAGTGATCCATTCCAGTTATTGTAATCTTAGGCTCCTTGGCTTGTAACACCATTACATAGGCATCTATGTCTGGAATGCTAATGCAGGTATCTTCACCAAAACATCTGGAAAATATACCATTTAACTTCATGGAAGATTAAGCATTCACTCTTTTTTTCTTAAGAAATACACAGTTGAAACAGAATGTTTATCCAGAGATATTGGGATCTCTGCACACTTAGTTTTTAACGCCTACTCACTGATCAGCTTCAGAATTATTCAGTCCCATATGAGTTAAAATACAGTTTCAAAAATTATTCATGAGCAGCCCAGCAAGCCATTGACAGGTATGATCTTTACAAAGGTCACTGCACCCATACAACTTAAACTCATAAATAACATAACAAAAAGTCAATGGTTAAATCTGATTAAATGGCTTATGTATTTTTAATTACATACTCAAACTGATACTTGATAAAGCTCTCTTGTTAAATGTTCATTGAGAACCTAATTGCCCATTTTATACGGAATCCATCAGGAGGCCATTTTCAACACATCCCAGAACTCCATGGGCATGCGAGAATAGTAAAAATCATAGTCACTGTAACAATTATGCTGCAGGCCAATTTATTAAAAGATAAGCATTGCTGATAAAACACTTTCACTTATCCCAATATTAAAAAGCCCTCAACATGAGTTTGCAGATGCATTGTTTCTATTATCAAGCTTAGTGAATTTAACTTACTGGACTTTGGATGACACTTTAAGGCGGCGAATACCCGAAGTTGGAAACTGTCTTGAGTTGATATAGGAAACTTTTTGGAGAGCTTGATTTATATTCTCAATGTCATCTCCTTCTATAACAAGGACTGACTGGGAAGGATTGAAGTGATACTGCAGAGGTGGTGAAAGGATATAATTAGTTTTTTAGGAAAATAATATAGAGCAACTCATTGTAACCCCTAAAATAAGCCGGCTCCTTAAAGGTCATACCTTTAACAAAATAAAGAAAATCTATCATTTATTAGCTAACACTTATTTCATTCCAGTTAACTTGAATTAAAAGCCAAAACAAATACTTTTAATCAAGATAAGTTTCTCTACAATCCAGATTTAACCAGGGCAATCTGCCATTTCTATACATTTGTGTATACTTAGAAACAATTGTTACACAAAAGTTCTTGAAAGCTAGATACAATTTTTTCTTTTTATTGCTCTATTTAAGTCTCAACCCAACTGCAATTTCATCAAGGCATGTCACTGTCAGGCCAACTCAAAAACACTGCATGAGACTTGCCCCTGACAGCTTGTTTCGTTTTTGCCACCTGCTGTCTAACCGGCTCTGAAAATGGCTGAAAAGGTGAAAATGAATGAAGAAACTTGCACCATGCCAGCTTCTAGATCAGAGACTAAAAATGTTTTGAAGCTGAAACATTAAATTTTGGATTCTTTTTCCCAATACACAGTTCGATCACAGAAACAACTGCTTGTCAATACTAGATAGCTGCTGGAGGCAAAATGGAAAACAAGCAATTTTGGCTCTTTCTAGCAGATTTCAAATAAACATCAGCCTCAAACTGGACAAATAAGGGCATTCCTAAAGGATGGGGCAAGTTGTGAACCTGCATTAGATGTTGGGATTCAAGTAGTAAGGGTGGATATTGAAGTGCAACATCCCCAAGCATGATTATTTCTTTTAAACACCTATTCAGACTACTTACAAAACTGTCTCCAGCAGCTATGGTTCATTGAAGAACTGCATGAGCTTCAGGATACCAAAAAGTATTGCTAATGCATAGGAAATACATCCTCACTCTTTAGTTACAGTAAGATAATTTTATCAAGCAAGAATAATCTTTCTGAAGAATGATTTTTGCTGTAAGCTATAGAAGATTCAGGGAAATTTCCTTCAGCAACTCCTAAAGGCAAAAACAATGTTTGGAGTAATGTTCAACTAACTCTGGTGCAGGGGCATGAACTCCAAGCAGTTTTGAAAATGATGCGTCTGGTTGCTCAATTGATCAATTGAGAATAATGTATTCTCAATTGATCAATATGACATTGCCATACTAGACCATCTGAACATTAAACTTGTATGCACTAGTGCTTTCATCTCAGTGACAGTTGAAGAAACCAACTGGTTCCACTCCATAGATCCTTTCCAAGGACCTCTTCATTTAACAAAAATGAATATAGAATAGGAATAAAGCACTTTTCCAGTTCTTGCTTACTTTGTAAATATTACAAAGGATGAAAAGTCAAGGCTATTTTATATTTCTTGACCCATATGTAATTCAGCAGAACTGATTCATGTTTTGAGCAAGGAGTAGTATGTTACACAAGAAGGAAGCTGACCCAATATCTTCCAACAATTTGCTTCATTTAATCCAAGATTATCTGCACCATCTCCACAATCAAGCTATTTGGTTGAAGATTATTTGGGTGGGTTAAGGAAACCATAAAAGCTTGGGAAAGCATATTGTTCATAAAATGCTTAAACTTCTTTGATAAACACACATATGTTATCCATTATGATAATATCAGACAATCTATGATTTTAAAATAAGTGGTGCACTGCTATTATTGTTGCAAACAGTTTTGAATAGAAGCGTAGCATCATTAGTTCTTTTTCTGAAATAGTCTCACAAAATCAATAGGGAATCATCACACAGTGTTTTGATTACTTCCAAGGGGAATACCATTTTTTCCACTGACCAGATTAGTCCCTAGCCAATAAACATACTTCTCATAATATTTCAGGAAGTATGACAGTTTGATGGCTTCTTACAGTAACACTATTCCCCTGCCTGGGAGGGGGGGAAGCAAGTTTATAGTGAGATGTCTCAAGCTGATGGTTTTGAACGGTTTAAATCCTAGTAGCTTGTGAACTGACCAACCCTGATACAGCCAATTTAACACATGAGTTACTTTGGGGTCTCAAGCAGGCAATCTTGCAATTTGATCAGCCTGAAATGGTAGGTGTGGGAGGGCCTTCAGCATTAAGAGTTCCAGCAGTGATGGCAGTTTAAAGTCTGGCATTTTATGTGGCAGGTGAATCAGACTATCACCTCTGGCTATTGTTATTCCTGGCAATAGAGAGTGAGTAATCATTAGCATTAACCAAGAGACTGTAATGATGCATACAAATATTAAGGATCTTTGTTTTAGAAAAGATCCCCAAAAGAGGTTTGAAGTCAGTATAAATTTCAGAAATATGTCCACAGAGAATGCTGTGGACGTCTTAAACTCCTGGAATAAAGCTGGGGCCTCTTTTCAATTTGAACATAGTTTCTTTCAGAAGAAGACAAAGCCCTAGAACAATAACTAACTGGCACCTCCATGTTGCTTGATATTGTGATGAAACACAGTTCCAATATTGTAAGGAAAAGCATAAGTAAGCAGCAGCTACTTTTATCATAATGAAGCAAAAAAGTATTTTTTTCTTTAATTTCTAGAAAGCACACATGCTGTTAAGTACAGTGCCACTGAACCTCTTTTGCAGTAAACGAAGAAGCACTGCAGCCAAAATTTTCTCATGTAGAAGGAACATTTGATAAAAATTGAGAGCAGTAATAAAGCTTGAGTTCCTGTTTTCCTTTTCTAATGGTACATGATGAATTAGCAACCTAGAACTAAGGACAAATTTCCTGACCATTAGAATAATTAATCAGTGCAATGAGTTGCCTCCAGAAGTTGTGGGTGCTCCAACACTGCAAGTTTTTAAGAAGAGATTGGGCAACCACTTGTCTGAAATAGTATAATGTTTCCTTCTTGAGTAAGAGGTTGTTTAGAAGACCACCAATGTCCCTTCCAATTTTGTTATTCTGTTATTATCCAGACCTATTTGACTGGACGAATACCCAAAGGAACAGTATGGAAGCTAAGAATGCACTGTAATGCTGAAAGTTCTGACTTCTCTTTTTAATTGAATTTACAATTTGTCAAAAATGCTACACAATTTCCTGAAGCCTAGTAGCAAATCATTCCACTTTTTGTCTCGTAATTAGGATTTAATTAAAGCACAGCATCACATCAAAGATTCCAAAAAGCAGAATCTTTGAATTCTAGAACAGGGAAGAGATTCCAAACTGGAATTTTAGAGTAGATAATTTCCCAAATTGGCTAATGGTAGTTGGACATTAGTATTAGCAAAAGCTATACTATTTTTAGTCTCTCTTCATGCCTTCTTTCTAATGATTCCTTCCTCCCACACTCCAAGAACAGCAAACAGTACACTGCAAGGGATGTCATATAAATGTCATGTTTACAGTGTATTCATAATATGTACAAAGTTTAATTTTTATATCAGATTTCATACTGATGGATCCCCAGCCTCTATGGGGATGACAGTGAAATCAAAGACCTTTCCCTTTTATGCATGTGTTAATGTCAGGCATTTACCAAGTGGTTTTTGATCAGGCAGTTGTAACTATCATGTTGGCTTTTTGTAATGGAATGTGTGAATGAACCTGGGGGATGAGGGGAAGAGATGTTACCCAGGGAAAAAACAGACAAGAGATAGAGCTTAATGTTCAGAGAAAGAAGTTTAGAAAGGAGCCACCGAAATTGATCAGAAGGTTAGAAGTAGAGGCGGGAGGTTTGTATCTTCAGTCTTGCAAGATAATGATAATGTACAATTATAATCAAATAAGATTAGCTTACCTAGTTGAGTTTCCTGTCTGGTTTAGTTGGGAGAGCTGACATCAATTTTTTAAATGTTTTTTGAATAAACGCAAGTATTATTCAATATTTCATTGCATTATCTTTGTTATTTATATCGCACAGCCTTTCATTAATTAGGTATTATGAAACCTGATGGGTAGCACATTGATATGAATGGACACATGCTCAAATGAACAGGAGTTGACTTATGACCACACTTAAGCCCAAAATTTTTGTTGCCAGGTGAAACAGTTGTTTAAGTGAACTGCAGTTGATTTATTAGCGACACAGTTGTTAAGTGAATCTGGATTCTCTACTGACTTTGCTTGTAAGGAGGTCGCAAAAGGTGAGCATATGACCCCGGGACACTGCAACCATCATAAATATGAACCTATTGCCAAGCATTTGAATTTTGATCACATGACCATGAGGATGCTGCATGGTCATAAGTGTGAAAAATGATCATAAGTTACTTTTTTCAGTGCTGTTGTAACTTTGAACGGACACTAAATTAACTTGTTATTCGAGGACTGCTTGTACTTACAAAATTCCACAAACTGAATTTGAAGTCGGAAAAAATTATAATGTAATGCAATGCAATGCATTTTGGTCGAATATATTTTCAATCTTTATAGAATTTGAGAGTGTTGATTTGCTGTAGCTAACATAGTGAAAGAGTTTCTGCAATCTTTAATGACAAACAAAATGAATATTTGGTTTACCACAAATTCTGTTTTCAATATAAGCATTTTAATTTAAAAGAATAAAAATTGTGCAAATTATAACACTCAGTGACTCTGATAAATTGAATGCATCTGTAAAATGCTTGTCCCACTTCTTTTCAATATTTGTCTACTCAGGCTTACTCCCACTGGTGGGGCTGTAATATGGTTTGTATGCATAATGTGTTGCAGTTTGTGAAATCTACACTAGAGACTTGACTTTTTAAAAAGTACTTATGAATTGTTCTTAGAGTAAAAAATAAAAAAGAAATCCTGTGGCTGTTTAGTACTGCACAAAATCAGAAGTTGACCTGATGCAAAGATCCAAGTAAGTCCTCAAACTTACAGTTTATGCTAGAACCATATTTGATCATGCTAATATGTTATGGCCTCCACGAAAAGGGATCTACCTTTTGCAGACAGTTCTAGTTGTGAAATTTTAGTGTCATACTTTCACAACTTGCAGAAGTGTTTTTTGGTGTGTGTGTGTGTGTGTGAAGTCTTTCACAAGTGTTCTTTGATTTCACATACCTGTTAGTGTGTGTGTGTGTGTGTGTGTGTGTGAGTGTGTGTGTGTAGCATCTCATGAGAAAAATCACTTGCTTCTATACAGAATCATTTATCTGACAGACAGAATGAAATGGAAATCCTGAATGGTTAAATAGTGAAACACTTACACTATCTGATTTCCATAGGTTTACTTTAGAGAGAACACAGTCAGTGGCCCAACGTTCCAATTTTACTGTTTCTTTGTGTGACTTTATGGCAAATTAGATTGCTTCTTGGAGTGCTTTTGTATTCTATCTCCTGCTATATACTTCATATTTCAGTTTTAGACGTTAGTAAAGATTGTATCAGTTCATTTCTTACCTTTATTCCTTGGCCAAGGCTCTCCAAGGAATTAATATCCAGACCTTCCTTGCAAGCCTGCAAGCAGGAAATCACTTTTTGACTCTTAATTTTGCCTGGCCGTATGGTAAGACTGGCAAGACTGCCATGGAAATACTGAGTAAATCTGGGCTTTGTGACTTCTCCTCCTATTGAAAAGGAACCACAAATTGTCATGAGTAATAAGTCATACAGGCAGATTTATTTAGGAATATCAATATGTTCAGCACTGTCGTATATCTTTGAAACAATTGATATAATTGGGCTGCTATTCTTATAAACAAAGCTGTATGAAGAAAATGGCTTACACTATTATTTTGGAGTTAAATAATTATACTTATAGTCCTATCATTTATTACATATATTTTAGGTGTGGAAATATATCCTAGCCTGAAACATGGCACTAAAAAAAACCATTTCTGTAACATGATGGAAAAACTGTTCAGTTCAGAAATAGGATAAATTCAATATCTCATTATGTTAAATATATGAGAGAATTTGTGTTCAATATAGTAAAATAAAAAGCTGCAAATAGCAAGCTAGATTTAAAAATAACATATCAACCAAATTAAATCTAAACCAGGAATGATAATATCGCTGAAAGCAGAAATAGATATGCTAACTTAATAAAATGTCCACCTATCAAATTTGCTTAGCTACAACACAAATTTACATAATACTTCTATGCTACTCTGTAACGGTTTCTTGAAATATAGATAAGGAAAAAATAAATAACTGGTTTCAGCAGTATTGGTGTGAAAAAATTATTCATTTACAGTCATAAAGAAACAAATTGGCAAATTTTCTGTTAATGCACATGACATTCACTCTCTTTTAACCTTCTGGGCAAGTGAATTCTTACAGAGATTTTCAAAGGATTAAAATAATGACCAAAGCCCAATAAGTGGTGCTGATGCAGTGATTAAAATGCATATTTCAGGCAGACTTTGCCTACTGCCAGGAGTTCAACACTTACTTGTTCAAGGTTGACTCAGCCTTCCATCTTTCTGAGGTCAGTAAAATGAGAACCTAGATTGTTGGGGGCAATATGCTGACTCTGTAAACCAGTTACAGAGTGCTGTAAAGTGCTATGAAGTGAAATTTGAGATAACACTAACTATTATTGCTAAGTGTATGCAGGAAGAAAAATATATAGGATATTTTGGAAAGATAATAGTGGCAAAAGATTGAGATTCAAGGTGCTGGTCCTTACCTATAAAGCCCTGAATGGCTTGGGTCCGGAATATTTAAGGGGACACCTGCTGCCGGCTTCTCACCGCCCGGTCCGCTCACATAGGGAGGGCCTTCTCTGGGTGCCGTCAGCCTCAGAATGTCGCCGGGTGGTGCCTAGGGGAAGGGCTTTCTCTGTGGGAGCCCCCACCTGGTGGAATCAGCTTCCAGTGGGCCTGCGGACGGCTCCTGACCTCCGCTCCTTTCGGAAGGAGTTGAAGACTTGGCTCTTTGCGCTAGCCAGCCTAGACTAAGGGGT
>JANHFR010010686.1:31329-44155 GCA_032468015.1 Mimophis mahfalensis | reverse complement strand
AACCTGGTGGGCACAAATCATTAAGAGGGACCCCTCCCTCTGGGCCCAACCAGGTTTCCGTGATGCAGGCCAGGTCCACAGACTCCCCCTCGATAAGTTTCCGCACGAGGGGGGCTTTGTGCACTACGGACCTGGCGTTCAAATACACCGCCCCAGGAGAGGGGGGATCCGCTGAAAGTGAACAGGTCCATGATAGAGTATCGGATTGCAGTCATTATCAAGTCACGTGAGGTCAACAATGTCCGAATCTGGGCAGCTGATGGTATACAAGGTGATGTTAATACTGTCCAGGAAGTCCAAGTCCAATCCAGGTTATCTCAACCCGCTCTCACCAGGGCTGGGCTCCTTAGATCCAGTCCGGTCATACTCTCACTCCGGCCAGCCATAGACCCAAGATCGGGATAGGACCCACTGCCCTCTCACAGCAGCGGGGGGAGAGATGATACTGTCCACCGCCCTCTCACAGTGGTGATACCCCGAGGGCTCACTAGATATGGGGAACTGAAGAGGGTTCAGGCAGATATAGACCCCTCTTCTTTATGGCAGCTGCTTATATATTGGAACACTGAGATCATATCACTCCTAGTCCTTCTTTTCATTAAATTAGATATACTCAGCCAATATGCTGACCCATAAGGCATAAGATAAAAGATATTTTGATGCAACACTTAACTTAGTGGCATGTGGAACTTCACTTAGTGAAGATGCACAGCAGCAGGTAGTTCTGATTGAGTTCTGCCATTATTCCGTGTACATGAATTTAACCAATTAAAATATCAGAAGATCATATAACCTGCAAGTTAATTTCACTTTCATAGCTATTATGTTTTTTGCAATATATATAAGACACTCTAGACCATAAGACTTTTTGAAGAGGAAAGCAAGAAATAAAAAATCTGCCCCACTTCCCAGCAATTTGCCTCCTTGCAAACAGCAAACAGCCTGGTTAACTTCAGCACAGCCTGATTTAGCATGAGCAGCTCATTGGTGGTTGGATCGGCCTCCTGGAATACCACTGATCAGCTGTTCCAGCCTGTGGGTATTGCCACTGCCCATTGCCACCATCACCACCCATTGCCACCATCACCACCCATTGCCACTGTCACCGCCATTGCTGCTGCCATCTATAATTACCTCTGCATGCCCTATTTTCAGCCTCCATGTGTCCCATTTTCAACCTCCATGGAATGGGCCAAAAATGGGATGTGTGGAGGCCAAAAACAGGGTGTGCGGAGGACAAAAATGGGACATATAGAAGCAAAAAATGGGGCATGCAGAGGCAGTAATAAGTGGCAGCAGCAATCGGTGAAGATAGCAATTGGTGGTGATTCCCCCCAGGTAGGAACAGCTGGTGGGCAGTATTCCAATCCAACTTGCACCAATCAACTGCTCATGCTAAATCAGGCTGTGCTGAAGCTGACCAGGCTGTTTGCTGTTTGCAGAGTCCAAAGGGTGGGGCCCAGCAGGTAGGCAAGGCTTCCAGCAAAACATCTTGTAGGGGGAGAAGTGCATCTTTTAGTGCAAAAAATATGGTAAGTATACTTGAGTGCAATTGCCTTCATCAAATAGGCCCAATTATTTATTTCTTCAAAAACATCCTTCAAAGTGAGATGTAACTTTTAAAATAAATTTTAAAAAATTAAAAAACCATATGAAGTAACGTAATTTTAGATACAATACAATATACCTGAATCATAAAGGAAATCAACCCTGGCTGGTCTTTGGAAGAACAGATACTGAAGCTGAAATTCAATATTTTGGCTACCAAATTGGAAGAGGGGATTCATGATCCTGATGTTGTGAAATATTGAGGTCAAAAAGGAGAAGTAGACTTCAGAGGATGAACTGGTTAGATAGTGTCATTGATGCAGTGGTCATGAGTTTGGCCAGACTCAGGGAGACAGTGGAGAATAGAGGACCTAAGATGCTGTTGTCCATGGAGTCTCAAAGAGTTGGGCTTAACAACTGAAGAACAACAATGGCACACCACTATGGATGGCAAAAATTGTCTTCCACTTGCATAGGTTAGAATGGCTAGATTATCATGCTCAAAGAACTGCTGCTTGCCTTTACAAAGGCACTTGAACACTTCAAAGAACAAATACCTATTTTTTTAATGACTCCATTATTGAGTCTTTGGTTGTAATAAAGAAGAGACTGACACAAGAACAGAATAGTAATTATTGTCACCATCATTACAATCATCAGCCTTACAACCACTACTTATGACAAAGTCCAACAAAAAAGCAAATCATTATATATTTTTTCAAATCCTTATTTACTGGTTAACAATAAGACCATAGTAAATTATTTAAATGTAATGTTGTATATTTTTAGAACAGATAATGGGAAATTTATCTGCATTACGATATTCTAGATCAGTGGTTCTCAACCTGTGCATCGGGACCCCTTTGGGGGTCAAACAACCCTTTTATAGGGGTCGCCTAAGACTACCTGAAAACACATATTTCAATACAAATACAGGTGTATGTGAAAATAATTTTATGGTGGGGGTCACCACAACATGAGGAACTGTATTAAAGGGTCACAGCATTAGGAAGTTTGAGAACCACTGTTCTAGATACAGAAATGAAAGCCACTCAAAATTTCATGCCTTAGAATGAAAGTTGGCTGGGTGTCTTTGGGCCAGTTTCTCTCAGCCCATCCTATCCCACAAGATTGTTGTGATTGGGAAAATAGGAAGAAATAGTATTATGTATGATTGCCACCTTGAACAATCTATAACAATAGTAAAGGAAGAATTGAAAAAAATATAAAAATCTGAAAAACCTTAAAAGTTTTTCAGCTATTTCCCACTGGCCTATAAAAAGAAGTCAGAATACAAAATAATATAATGTATCAACCAAGAAATTAGTAGGATATTCCTGTTAGGAACAGTAGCTGAAAGTAGTGGGAACTTCTTTCACAGCACGTGCTGTTTACTGTGGAATTCACCTCCTTTTGTGCCTGGGACCACCCTAGGGAATCTGCCTGTCAGGTGGAAAAATGTTGCTGAGAATATATTATTTTCCCTCCATGGTGCCCAAGAGCAAAAGCAGCATGGGAGAAAGTAAAATAAAAACAACTCTACACAGTTCAGTTGCATGAAACAACTTACAAATATCATTTTATCGCATTCTGCAGTCTGCATTCATAGTGATAGTCAATCCTTAAGGGAACCCTTGGAACCTCAGTACAAAGGAACTCACAAATTACTGGCTAGTCTTACTGTGTGCGAGAACAAAAAAGAATAGCTTTTAGCTCTAAGAACAATATGGAAGATATAGCACAAAGAAGAGTAATGAGGATTCACCATATAAAAAATTGCAAAAAGAATTTGTTGTAAGCAGGTATCTAGAAAATAAGGTAAGAACATTGCATATGCTGCAGACAAGACTCAATAACCCATGCTGAAATTTTCATGACTGAGAAGTTTTAGAATAATCTATAATGTACTGATTTGTTTCTTTTTACACAGAGAAGTTCAAATACTCATAGTTAAACACAAGTCTTGTTGCAGCTCCAGAGGAGGTGCCTGGTTATCTGCAAATGGATTGCATTTCTTCGACTTGAGGAACTGAACACCTGTTTAGAACTATGAATTCATCCATCTGGTCTTTAGATCTATACCATCCTGGTTTGTTAAAGCAGGCTTTGGAAGAGAGTCACCTCAATGTGTACCAGTGGTGGTTAATTGTGTGAGTGAAGGGGAGACTTTGGTTCACCCCTTCTCAAAAAGTCGTTTCTGGACCCTACCATACTGGAAACTTTCTGTCCAGTAACTAACCTCCCCTTTCTAGGAAAGATGGTTGAATACATGCTTAGGTAGTATTTTCTGAGGGCCTCAGAAGAAGCAGATTATCTGGACCTTGCTCAGTTGGGATTCAAGTCTGTGGCATTCATCATGCTTTTTGATGACCTCTGGTGATAATGGGATGGGGGGATTTGCATTCATCTTTGCCCAACTTGGCCTCTTGGTGGTATTTGATACCATTAACAATATTGTAAGTTATGTGTATTTCTGGACCAGCATGGTACCATCCCTGCTCTGAAAACTCTATTGGTTGACAGTTTGCTTCTAGGTCCAGTTCAAGGTACTGGTTTTGACCTTCAAAGCCTATCCTTAAAGAATAAATGAGGGCAATTATGTAGAACCAGTCAATTCTAGACCAGAGGGGTCAGTTTTAGCACAAGAAATATAAGATAAACTGAACTCCAATGCTGTAAAGCTGGAAATCTCAGCTTTAAGCTGAGTTACTGAGATATTGTTAAAGTTAATTGAAGTTTTTTATTTTGGAAAAGTATGGATTATTTTATTATTTGCAAGTTGTGGGTGGGTAGAAGTAGGACTACCGTTAAGATAGATTTGTAACCTATTTTCTTTATAAAGTCTAAGTCTGAAAAGATACAATACATTTTCTAGATACGTAAAACAGCAAACTGACAGTTGTATAATTACAGACCACAGACTGGGAAAAACAATTGAAATGTATCATGCTGCTAAACCATGCATATTTCAGACAAAAAGACTGACCTACTGGGAGTTATGAACTTAACCGTGATACTTGGCATTAACATTAGTGTGCAAAAATCACTAACTTGAGGAGTCATTCTGGAAGTACATCACCTATCTAGAAAAAACAACAACTATGTTATATAATTTTACAACAAAGAGAGTGGGGGAAGCAGTATTTGTATCAGGCAGAATATGAAAGATCAGAAACACAATTTTCAGCAATGTACAAAGACAACCCAATGTCCTTGGATACAGTTTATTCTTATTCTTATTCTTACAGTAAACAAATGTATGGAAAGAAATCTACATGAGATGTTTTAATATGAAACAGATAACAATTTAATTACAGAATATAAAATTAATATATCATCAGAAATTAACTTTCTGCTAAACAGATATTATTGCCCATTATTTTTAAAAGAATAACCTAATTACCACAAAGACAAAGATGTAAAATATTCCAAATGTTAAATTTAGTGTGATTTCATTTAACAAACTTACCAGTTATGTGGATTTTACCATTCTATGACTGAAAAAAAAACACCCCCCAAAACCCATTTTTTTAGAGTGGGATGTTGACTCAGAGGTTAAGATGGATCTGGGCCAGCAGCCCAGATTTCGTCCACCTTCATACCTTTGTTTTAAATAAACATCAAATGTATTTTTTCAATGTATGTATAAAATATATACATCTTATATCAAAAGGCATCTCCTATATCTTCTATACTCAAGTTGAAACTTGAGCATTCTGCCTTTCACATTATTTAAATACAACCTTCAGCCCCTCCGCTTACTTAATTCCCCCTGCAAAATGAAATCAATCCAACTTAAATGCAGAGTTAATGTCTATGTCTCATTGATTTTAGTAAAAATTAAATATGTCTGGTTTTCGCATACATTCCTAATCTTCTCTCATTTATTTTGCAATTCCTCTCTAAGGTACACCATTAATCATCTTATTTTACAGAAGTGATCTAAGAATAAAAGAATAAGTCAGTAAGTGAATTCATGGTTGAGTACAGATTTTGTTTCCAGATAGGCAGAATAAATTTCACATTTCTCTTATGAACTAAGAATGGACATATTTGGATATATTAAGCTTCCCTGCCAGTGACTATATAGGTACATTTGTACATATCTATATATACACACACGTGCACATGCACACACACAAACTGTTATTGGCAAAATTACCAAAGTGGTTTTCCATTCTTTCTTCTCTGTATTTTTTCCCTCCCAGTTTAACCTAAAACTCAGGATTTTTTGGTGATCTCCCATCTAAGTACTAATCTTGCCTTGAATATGTCATCAAAGGAGATGATAAATGCTCAACCTACTTCTACCCTTTTTAGATGTGTGTCTGTTTTTACTACAGTCAAAAATAGCTACTACTAAATCTTTCTCTGTCTTCTCTGAAATGAACATATGCTGAAATGTCAGCAGCTTATTCAAAAAGATAAGTAACTATTTTATCTTGGTTCATTGCAATGATTTCATTTAAACTTTCTATGTTTACTTTCCTTCTTTCCAATATGTGCATTTTTGTATCTAGAAATTTGTCTTTATGTATTTTATAAGGAATTATTTCATTAAAACTTTTACAGGTTAAAGCAAAACTCCAAATGCTAATTACATAGAAATCAGTCTACAAACAACAGAAACATCATAAAGAACTGCAAAATCACACACACACACACACACACACAAAAAGAAATAACAAATCCATTAATTCAAAATGCAGAATTTGAAAGAGGGTGAATAAAAATCAATGGTTTATTTTTTAAAAAATGGATTTTTTTTCTTAAATTGCACTTTTTGATTTAAATCTGGTTTTTTAATATATTTATCCAATTTATTTTAATAAAATGCTTTTGGAGTAAAAATCTATTTAAAGATAATTTTCTATTAAAGTACTTTAATGATTTAGTTTATTTAGCATGAAATGGAGCTTAGTTATGTAGCATAAGGTTGTATATTCTGCAATATTTACATTTTTGGTGAACTCATTCAATGAATCCAAGCTCTACAAGCTAAAATAACATTTTATTTCCTCTAAAGGAAATAACCTTTAGAGTAGCTTTCCTACTCTAAATAGGAAACCTTCATTTTGTTTGGAAATAAAAATATTAAAGATTCTTACTACCAGAGAGACTAAGTCCTTACATTTAAAGAACACCTGTCGTTTCAGATCCATCATGGCAGCACTCATTTGCTGCCTGCCATGATCCTCACCTTATTGTGTCACTGCTGCATCACCAGCCATCCCATTAAAGTGAATGGGACTGTCAGTGAATCAACAGCAGGTTAGAAGAGGAGCTGCTACAGGACAGAGATGACAGTTGTTCTTTAAAAATTATTATTTAAATTAAATTGATTTAAATCAAGCCTCTTTAGTAGTGATTTAAATCATGATTTAAATCGTGATTCAAATCAACTTGATTAAAATCAAATCCACCCTGATTTGAAGGTGATGTGCACCACTTCCTCATTTAGTGGCCACAATCCAATCCTTAGATCAAAAGGAAAACTGTCATTAAACTAACACATGAGTGAGTGGGCGAAAGAGAAATACAAAGAAATTGTGAAGATCCCTGGTTGCTGCTATCTCATTCAGATAAGGTTCTCTTAGACAGTTTTTCCAGTATTACTCTAATTTCAGCATGCTTTGACAGTCACATGTTATTTGGCCATAAGCACAGGCACTGGTTGGAAAATGATTTTTAGTTTATTTTTTAACCATTGTATTTGCAAGTAGTCACTAAACAATGAGCGGCTTTATATAAAATGGGATGGATTTTCTGTCTACTTCTGTATTCAAAACTTTTATATATGATCTAATTCTCTGCAATAAAACTTCATATTGTGTCTGCTTAGAAATCTGAAGGTGAAAGGGAAAGACAGTGATATATCCCTGCCAGGGATGGGTTTGCACCGGTCTAGCAACCAGTTTGCTGTGTGCATGCATTTTGTGTCTTTCTATTTTTGTGCATAAGTACGCTTGCTGTTGTCAATATATATACGACATCAAAGCTCCAATACTTTTCCAAGACTTTTTCCATTAAACTTCCCCAAAAAGTTGCTGGTTTTGTCTCTATATTCACTTTGAGAATTTTCAGAATTAGGATGTGAATCCTATTCCAATATTTCTTTGCTTTGTCACATAAATGTTACAATTCTTATATTTGCATTTCCAACATTCATTTGAAAGACCTTCATACATTCCTGACAACTTATCTGGTGTTGAATACCAATGATACATCATCTTATAGAAGTTTTCTTTTAAATTGTAAAAGAAATGCAATAATAATACATATGTGCAATAATGTGCACAATGAGAAGATGATTGCTATTAAGCTTAACAAGCATTAGAGAGATATTTCTGATCAAAATGAACTTCTATATTTTTTCAGTACATTTTAAATATGTTAACTTTATAGTTATAAAGTTAACATATTTAACATGTACTGAAAAAATAAATATGTGCATAACTACACACACTTTCCGTTAGTATCTCACTTAAAAGTGATGAGGAAAGAATCCCTCAAGACAAGCCTGATTTGTATTAACTATACAAAAATAGACATGTGGGGGTTTTGGCATGAGAAGATATTGAATCAATTGAAAAGTTAAATTAATTCCTTCAGCCTGCTCCTGAGAATTCTCTGGAGAAGGCTCTAAAGCTGGGAAAGGTAGAAGGAAAAAAGGAAGAGGGTGACCACAAACAAGGTGAATAGAATCAGTTTCAATGGAATTGGTGCACTGTTGGAAGACCTGTAAGAGCAGGGTAGGAACAGACTGTCATGAAGAAAACTTTATCCCTGTAGTCACCAAGAGTCAACAGCTTGAAGCCACAAAATTTCAAAGAATAAGCATAGACATAATTGTGAATTACTGGAGGACTATTCTTAGCTGATTCATCTATTGTTTTATTCAGTGAATTCACCTCTGCATAACATGTTCATATTATTCTATACACATTATTCATAAAATAAGCAGCTTAAGCTAAGGTATTGTCAGCAACTTTACACCACAACTGATCATTTTTCTATGCTCTCAATGCACTTCATTTTCCCTTCTATTGTTTGCATATTTGCTTCTCTTCATTTGTGTCATTTATTTTTGCTTTCCTTGCCCTGTTAGTAGTTCCAATACCTATCAGTTTTTCTTCTGTGATATTTATCTCTAATGCTTTAGGAGATACAAATTTACTCTTAATTATTGTTTACAATATGTACTGTACATTTGAGTGATTTCCTAAAATAGAGACTATTTATGTTCAAATGTGTATATTATTAAGACTAAAGTTATAAATCGCTCTAAACAGATTTCATCAGAACTCTGTATTAAAATGATACAATAAGAAAAAGTTAGCAAATAAGAGAAAAAAAATAATCTCATTTTTTGCAGTATTCTTTCATAGTTAAAATATGTTAGAATCAATCTTTAGTATAGGCATGTGGGTGTGGACAGCCAGTTAGATATATAAAAATGAAGCATGGTTCAAACTGAGGTGTCCTTGGTGCTCTCTGAGTTTGCATTCTCTTCTTGCAGAGAAAGAGTCTTTGTCTTTTTTGCAGGCAAAAGAATGCTAGCACTGATATTACTGGTATGGGTAATGAAATGTCTGCCAAAAAAACCAAGCAGGCTTAGAGAGCACCAAGACTTAGAATAATTTTATTACAGGGATAGAATTCAAAAATTTCAGGGACCAGATTTCTGGCTGGTTGTTGCGTGGGAATGGCCATGGTGGCATGGCCTAGTCAGCCCCCTGCACCATGGCCGGCTGGGGGCGGCCGGGATTTTCACCCTTCCCAGGCTCAGGAGGTTTTTCTCTAGCTTCTGGGAGAGCGAAAACGCCCTCCTCCGGGCTTCGGAGGCCCTCTGGAGGTCGGAAATAGGCCAGTTTCCAGATTTCTGGAACTTCTGGGAGGCCTGTTTTTTGTCCTCCCCAGGCTCCAGCGGTGGGAGAGCAAAAGAGGCCTCCCCTGGGCTCCAGAGGTCCTCTGAATGCCAGAAACAGGCCCATTTCTGGACTTCTGGAACTTCCAGGAGGCCCATTTTTCACCAGCCCCAGGCTTTAAAGGTTTTCCTTGAGCCTCTGGGAGGGTGAAAACAGGCTCCCCAGGTTCCAGAGGCCCTCTGGATGCTGGAAACAGGCCCATTTATGGAACTTCCAGAAGGCCTGTTTTTACCATCCCCAGGCTCTGAAGGTTTTCCTTGAGCCTCTGGGAGGGAGAAAACAGCCTCCCCAGGCTCCAGAGGCTCTGGAGACCAGAAATAGGCCTGTTTGCACCCTCCATAAGCCCCTTGTTCACTTCCCCAGGCTCCACATGCCCGCTGCACTTACCTGGACCCAAAATAGGCCACATGGAGACTCCTGGAAGGGGAGAAGTGGGGCGGGGAAGGGCAGGGCAGGGCAGGGCAGAGCAGAGTAGGCAGGGCCAGCCACTCATCAGAACTACAGGTTCGCCAAACAAGATATAAAATCAACATCCGATTTTCCAGAACCAGTCCGAACCAGCTGAATCCCACCCCTGCTTTATTGTCACTTTGAATGTACACTAATTGGTATACATTAAAATGACATCTTATTTCATACAGCTCTCAAAGGGTCTTTACCTCCAATATACATTACGTAAGTGTATATTATACAGTAAATAAATAAATACAAAATTATGCATATATCCACATATATTACATGACACAGAGAAACAACACAGTTTGGATGCATACATGTGTATGGAAAGAAAAACAAATGTTACGAGTTTACTTGACAGATAGCATAGGGAACAAAGCTGTTACTGAATCTGGTAGTCCTGCTAGAAATACTTCAAAACCTCCTCCCAGTGGGGAGCAACAGAAACAGACTGTGAAGTGGGTGTGGAGTCTCTAACAATGCTTTAAGCTCTCAATACATAGCACTTATAAACAGTATCCTGAATAACAGGGAATGAGCTTCCTAAAATCTCTGCTGCCTTTACCTCTCTCCAAATGGACTTTCAATCTGAGGCAATGAAGCCACCAAACCAAACAGTGATGCAGTTTGTTAAAATGCTCTCAACCATACCTCTGTAAGAAGTGGCCAGGAAAGAAGGAGAAAGATGTGTTCTTCTCATCCAATGCGGGAAATGCAGATGCTACTTTGCACTGGTGGACCCCTTATTCCAACCCTGAGCTACAAATGTTTTCCTTTATTATTGAAACTGTCTCACTGCATTTGGAAAAAGCAGCCCCAAACAATTAGATTAGCACTGCTGCTGCCAGACAAAAACAGGCTTCTTTTCCAAAACCAATTTCAACCTAATTATCCTCCTCATGAAAGGAACATAGGAGTTATTACTGTCCTTATTCTTCCAAGAAACCAAGTGAAAGTGTGTTTCAATACTTCCAACTAGTAAGAATGGAAGATTTACTGGCACAGACTCACCTCACATTCACATTGGAATGTCCATGTCCAGATCTGTGACTAACATAATAGCCTCCATGCTTGGTTTAGCCACATCCTGGCCCACATCCGCACAAAGTGAGATTAGCCCATACCTCAGCATAAAAAATTGAAAATTAACCCAGAAAATGTGTGGGTGATCAGGACAAAAAGGAAATACTGCAACCAGATGAATAAATAGAAAGTGCTATCTGGACAACTTAATTAAAAAAGCAATAAGCAGCTAACATACAAATGCCTGGACTAAAAGCTACCATAAGCAGTCACAACCATGCTTAACTCCTACCTGGAGCTTTGCTTAGGGCTCAGCAATAATCTTGCTTAGCTTGGGATTTGGTCTGGAACTTGAAAGCAATTCTTCTTTGCAGCTTGACATTTATATAAGAAATAACCAAGCTAAAGCAACACAACATTCTTAACATAGGCAAGAGACTCTTAAATATGGTATCTTACAGCAAGAATGTAAAGAGATGGGAAAGGACAAAGTTAGTGATGTAGCCAGGCCAATACAGTAAAACTGGGAGGGTGGATATAATGGCAAAGAATGAGACATATTTTTTGTACAAAGCTTTCATCCAAACTTGTGAAATGTTTGTGGACTGAATCAAATCAGATCCAAAGACTACTTTCTCCAAATAATTCTACTTAAAAAAAAAATCAAGAGATGAAAAAAAAAGAATACCAAGGTGAATCATCTTATTTAATGAACTTATTTAATGAATACCAGAAATTATTTAATCAGTACGAGGAATTATTTTACTGAGTATATCTAGTCTAATGACACAAAGGAATAGGAGTGATATGATAATCTTCAAATATTTAAGGGGCTATCACAAAAAACAGTAGGCATGGGTCAACCTATTCTCCAAAGCACACAAAGGCAAGGCAAGAAGTAATAAATGGAAACTTATCAAAAAGAGATCCAACAGAACCAAGGAGAAATTTCCTTAGAACAATTAATCCATTAAACAGCTTGTCTCCAAACGTTGTGGGATCTCCATCACTAAAGGACTTCCAAGGTCCCTTCCAACTCTGTTATTCTGTTACTTATTGGAATCTGGCACCTTACTGATGAAAGCAGCAAGATGTATTTTTTAAAAATGTCTTGCATTAAAATTGTACAAATTCTATTGTTTAAAAAATTACACCATTTCAGTTAAAACTTAAGAAAACTTAAAAGTAAGCAATATAGTTGCCAAGGCAGAAAACAGGAAGCCATAAATACTATGGATACTACTCATATTTATTATATTTTTCTAGCATCAGACATCAGCATGCTTAATACTAGGAGTTATGGAACACTAGCTGATAAGCCGGCTATGCCCGAGTATTTATGGCTTCCTGTGACTTGCTGCAAGCAGGGAATACTGCAGCCTACAATTTCCAGCTTTCTTTGTCCAATTGGCATGGCTTGCCTCTATTGGCTGGAGAGTCTCCGATTTGCATGCCTTGCCTATATTGGCCACTGGTGCCTTGGCGACTGCAGTGTCCTCTGGACATGTGCAGTACAGTGTGGCTAGGGGTCAGCACTTTGGCAGCTTTTTTAGGTGGCAAAAATCCCCTGAAATCATTCCTGACTCCCAGTTTGTATCTGGAGTGCAAAGTATGTGTCTGGCAAGTTTGGACCACATTGGTGCAGTGGTGTAAGAGCCTATTCAGGACCCTGAACAGTTTTGTAGGGCGCTTGGGTCAGTACTTGACTCCCTCGCCCATGGTTCGGTCGATGCCCTGGTGGAAGCCTGTGAAAGTGCAGCCACCGAGGCGTTGGATCTTACCATTCCCTTGCGACCCCTGACTCGACGCAGACCCCGTCGGGCTCCCTGGTTTTCCGAGGAGCTCCGGGGAATGAAGCGTCGACGACGTGG
>JANHFR010010686.1:19000-31229 GCA_032468015.1 Mimophis mahfalensis | reverse complement strand
GCCTCCTGATTAAGGAGAGAGCGGGCGACCCTGAACAGGGCGGCCGGACGGTTCTCAGCGGACGCGATGAGGGTGGAGAAGTATTCACGCTTCGCCGCCTCCAACGCTGCGATATAAGATCTGGAAAACAATCTCAATCGCAATCGATCGGATTCAGAGCAGGTCGACCTCCAACCGCACTCCAGGCCACGTCTTCGACGTTTCATTCCCCGGAGCTCCTCGGAAAACTGGAAGAAACAATGGCAAACCATTCCCATATTGCTGCCAAGTCACACAGACATATCCATGGCATTACCAAGAATCAAACTTGCCTTGTAGAAGATTTTACTTTTATATCTGTTTTAGTTCTATGTCTTCGGACAGTACTTGCTAAATAGTCTTGAAGCATGAGCTTCAAGACTATTTAGCATCACTCTCTATAGTCTGTAACAACTAGCAGAGAAAAATCCACAGAGACTCCTTTATCTTTTGAATTCTATTCACTTGTCTGCTCTCAAAAATATGAAGCAAGCTTACAAGAAGGAGAGTCAAAAGCTCCTATTTTCAGGTGAGTCCATTTGATGATATCATATTGGCCCCAGATTTCAAACTTGGAAATATTGTTCAGTTTCAGTTCTCTTCCCAAGACAATATTCTATGCAACATTTAGTGCACCATTTCTTCTCTCTTATAATTAATGCAATTTTAAAATGTAGATCAAAAACCAATATGAGCTGTTTCACAAAACTGATTATTTCTGGTGAACAAAGTCTATGTGCCATAATACTTAATAACAGTCCCAGTAGAAAAATAAAATAAAGCTTTAGCAAAGACTGTAGTTTATGGTCAATTTAATTAACATAAATGTTCTACTTGGATCATTTGGCACAGTAATGCTTTGTAATAAAGCTGCCACTGACAAATACTCCTTTATTGTTTACTTTACAGCTTTATACTCCACCCCCATGTCCAGGAAAGCAATCTTCTCTAGAGTTAAGCACGTCCTGAAAAGAATAAACTTTAATGCAATGCAATTGGCTTAGTTTTGATTTTATAGTCTCACTACTCTTCTTATTCTCCAGGGACAGAATCTTGTTCCCAACATGGAATCAAAAAGCTAAAACAAACAGTAACAGTAACAAAGCATTGTAACTGACATTCAGGAAACCCTAATAATCTAATTCTACAACCATATTCCTGAAAAAACAACATTTGGTATATTTTCATGATGCAGATACCGTATAGGGAGGTAGTTTTATAAGCTTTGAAGGACACTACTACAGGTAATCCTTGGTTAACCATCACTATTCACAACTGTTCAAAATTGTGATGTACTAAATTAGTGATATTTATGACTGGTCCTTAAGGGTCCAGTCTACCAAAATCCCCACAGTAAAGTGATCCTCATTCAGCCTCATAGCAACAGATTCACACAACACTGGCAGCAACTGTCAGTAGGGAAGCCTACAGGGACATAGGCACACACTCATTCACATATACTATTAAGTAATGGAAATACTCAAGTAATTCGTTCAAGACAGAAACTATTTTATTATATACAGTAACTGTATTTTGATGTGGATCTCAGTGGTTCTTTTTACCATTTTATTTTATATTCAACTTCAGATGAAATGTTAAATAATTTTATGCTTGTATCACTCGTTTATGGTGGAAATGTTATTTTTCTCTTTTTAATTTAAATATTTTAAATGTTAAAAATTAATATTTTTCAATAATTCTAATTATATTATATAAACTTTACCGAATTGAAATCTGCCCTGAATTAATATAATGCATAATAATTTACATAATAATTTTTATAATAAAAACAGCTTTGTACATATATTACACCCTTTTATACATGTGATATTACACACATATTCCAAAGTGGTGGAGTTTATCATAGAACATTACAATTGTCACTTTGTTAAAAGCAGCAGGAGCTGGCAGAAACATATATTTTTAATGGCGATTTCCAGAAAACTTTAAAAACTTTCCAGAATTTCAACTAAACATTATTAAAATCTGTTGAATATTTGGTAAAGAATTTAATTTTCGTTTACTTTCCAGTGCTCCATAGTACAGTTATACAACATAATCTTCCACCTCTTATTTTGTCCAGGCTTCTTTTATATTGCTTAGGCATATTTTCACTTTCTTTGCAAGTTGTGTTTATAATTTAGGCACAACTATAATCTGTATTCTGTTTATTTAAGATATGGAACAGATAACATAAAAGCTGATGCACTTATCATTAGGCATCTGAATTTTTAAATAAATAAATAATACATATGTATATGTGTGTGTGTGTTATATATACAAATCATTTTAAAAATGTAATTGAAAAAAACTAAATGTAGGGGACATTTCAAATGCCTAATTTTTTTTTTGTGTGTGTGTGTATTAAAGATACATAATTTTGAAGAATTAATAAATACTAATAATAATTCATTGTGCTGTCGTAGGGAAAATAGGAAATGAGAACACTGTGTATGTAGTTCACTTTTATAAAAATAAATGTGGGATAAACATTAAAAAAATAAAAATAAAATAAGAATGTGTTGCTTATCTGCTCAAACTTCTATAGCATGTTTGAGAAAATGTGAAGAACTCTACACATGCCAGAAATAAATACCTTGAAAAAATGCAGTTATTTTAAGTAAATGTTTATCTGCAAGAACAAATCTTGCAAATGCTCAAAATATTGAATTTTCAGCCTCAAAAACATCCAATGTACTACAAGTGATTATTAAAACATGTAAAACAAACAAAAAATGCCTACAATTACTCTTGTAAAATTCTGTTGATGCTTAATCAATTTGATATGCAAATTTTAGGGGCTGAATGGAATAAAATATTAGAGATTCCTGTTTTTCCCAGACAATGAGAAAAACAATGCTAACATCAATACAAAACTTCAGCAAAATTTAAATTACCTTATTCAACATTAAGTAGTATTAGTGGACCCCATCATGTTTATATTAGGAGTCTTGGTGGCACAGTAGTTTGAATGCAGTATTGCAGGCTAACTCTGCCTACAGTCTGGAGTTCAATCCCGATGGCCTCAAGCTTGACTCAGCCTTCCAGCCTTCTGAGGTTGGTAAAATGAGGATCCAGACTGTTGGGGGCAGTATGCTGACATTGTAAACCAGTCATAGAGTGCTGAAAAACACTTTGGAATGGTACATAATTGCTGTTGCTAAGTTATTGAAAAGGCTTGCATATATTAACATATCTTTAGAGATGTAATGAGATTGATTCACTTAAAGGTATGTCTGTATTGGGTTCTCTAAATTTATGGAGCACATTTTTTCACATATTAAAATAATTTTGGGGTATAATTAAATATGTTCCGATGTTATTTCTTTCCTATGGAGTTTGACATCTGGGCAAATTAAGTAGAATCTATGTGCTATACTTAAAGCTAAAAGACTTGGCCCAATTATTCAAAAGTCTGCTGAACTAATGTTATTAACTTTATGAATAAATTACTTGTCAACATGAATTAGCTATGGTTATTAAATGTTTATAATTATTTATAATATAATTTATACAGTATTATAAAATTATGGAAGTAATAGTTTTACTGTCTTCTGTATGAATTGGTAATAAATTGAGTGTTGTATCCAGGATTCAGGCAAGTGTCAAATCTTTTTGAATACCTTTTAAATTATCCCCATCCCAGTTCAAATATTCCTGATACAAGGATTCTTAAACAATATAAAGGTCACACTGAAATTATGTCTGATTTTGTTGCTGTTCTGTCAAGAGAAACAATGATTCAGAAGAAATTACAACTCTATTTCTCACACTGTAGTAATAGTATCTTCTTTGTAGAATCAGAGAGGGCATTAGTTTCCTGACTCACTTTTTATATTTTCCCTTCATTCTTAGTATGGCTTTCCTTGAGCTCTGATAAATTCTACAGCAGCCATTATCACACATCTTTTAAACCTTGTATACCTATGGCTTTACTGTATAAGTAATATAGTAGCAGAACTCCATCCATATCCATCAGCTCTTTTCCTCTCCTATAGGGACAGCTGTCCACAGTTGGGTGGTGTGCTTATATACTTCAATCACTAGATGGCACTGAGCTTAACTGCATCGAATCATATTTTTCCTTTTCCTGTCTTGTTCTTGTTTAGCTTCCTGATTGAAAAGGTTGTTTTTTTTTTAAGTTGCCTATTATCAGCAAGGTTTTAATTTATCTTCCTTGAACATTTCTATAATTTTCACTATCTCAGAGAGCTTCATTTCTTCAAAAAGCAACTAAACAAGATTGAAAAATATTACCTATAACTCTGCTGTGGGAAAGAGGCTCAACTTTTATTTGTATTTATATCAAACATCTTTATGAAGGACAATGTATATATTATACCTTAAAACAACAACAAAAGTCCAATGTACATATTTTCCTCTCTTTTAAAAATATACTAAAAGGTATCATTAAGAATACATGTCTCTTATTGAAAAACAGGCCTATAGAGGTAAAAATAGAGAGTAAATATTGTATTCTGATTTAGTTATTTAAGAAAATTACACACAAGATGGTCACATTTCCTATTCATATTTTTGATTGATTATTCTCTAAACAATATACACATAAAATAGAAGTAAAAATAATGTCCAGTAATTCTATGGACATTGACAATAGTACTCATTTGGTAATATGGATCTGCTCATTAGTCAGCATAAAATTACATAGAGAATAGAATCCACTTATTTTTAAATTTAACTACTTTCTGAAGTAATTCAGAAATTATACAGCTCTAATATAATAACGTGTAGTAAATATCTGTGAAATGACCTCAGGGCTACATTACCTTCTGCATATATTTTCCTCAACCTCTACTTAGAAAATTACTTCATCTGCCATTTTCTACACTGTCCGTAGAACATTACGATGTTCAAAGCTAAACTTGTACTTTACTGAGGAAAAATTAATAGTAATTAATTTGCCTTTAATTACTATTAGAGTCACTCATTTGCATCACAGTGGCATAGCCAAGAGGATTACTTAGGCTGCTGCATTAAACAGGAAAAACATTGAATATTTATTCCCATAAATCATATGGATTATTCAGAAAAGTTTTTTTCAACACGAAAAAAGGGAATAGCATCAGCAAAATGTTAGATACATATTTTGAACATGAACTTGTTAAATCTTTGCAATGAAGTTAAACAAAGTTTCAATGAAAGGTGTGTAGATATGCTAGTGCAATTCTTATTTTTTTCAGAGTATCCGATACACTCTGTGGACCAGATTAGAAAAATCAATGCCACAGAAGATTAGAACTACCTGTATTGAAATTGGCTACAGATAACAAAATCTTGCAAATTTGATTGTGCTGAACCTTTGTTTCTTATGCCTCAGTGAAACATGAAGGCACATGCTTCATCTGCTTCTTAATATTACCTTGTTGCCCAGGACATTAAAAAAAAAAGTTTCAGTCCCTTTTGTATAAGTATAGATCCTGCATATTTATGTCAAAGTCATCTTTCATAATCTCAACAAACTCTTGTATTCAGAATAATAAGTACCCATAAAGTCAGTGTCAACATTTGACTGCACAGACCTTGTGCGGGATCATTTGCCCAGTATAATCCTCTAAGAGTTCCAAAGGTGCATCCATCACTGCTGTAATTGAGTCTATCCACATTACTGCTACTTATCCTCTTTTCCCTTCTATTTATCATCTCTCCCAGCATTATGACCTCCTTAGAAAATTGGGTCTTGACATATTATACCTAAGTTGGCTCATCTGTACCTTGAGTGAGAACTCTGGATTGAATATTTTTTTATGATTCATTGGTTTGTTCTTTGACTGTCCATAGTATTATCAATAGATGTTTTCAATACTAATATACTAAAGTGTTAATACTCTTTCTAGTCAATTCTTCAAAATTACACTTTCATTTCTATAGAAAGTCATATGTATAATCATTGCCTGAACAATTCTGATCTCTAATTTCCATCTTCAGTGTCTTTCCAGATGTTATGTAATAATATTCCTTGCCTTTTTAATAATTGTCTGAAATTGTTAAGTTCCTCAGAGTGCAGTGCCTGAGTGGTTAGGAGGCAGAGTTGGAAGTCAGCAAGCTTGCGTTCGAGATTCAAGTGCTGCCAAGGCAGGCTGATCTCCTGTCATTTGCTTCAGCTACTTGACAGGGACAGGAAAGGAGCCCCCACGGGCATCTTCCAGGCAATGGTGATGTCACCGGCTAATCCTTTCAGCCCCAAAGTGCCTTAAATGGTGCCTCCAACACAAATGGGATCAGGGGATTAACTTTCTTTCTTATATCTTTATTTTTCTTGGCTTTTCCCTTCAGTTTTAACAATTTGTACTGTTAAAATGTTAAAATGTTTCCACCCTTTATACTGACATCTATTTTGGTTTATTTGATTTCTTGTCTTTGCCAGTCTCTTTTCACATACATCCTTAACAACTTTCTAATATAATTCCACAGTTCCTCTGGTTCCCAGTCAATAAGTTTTAGAGGTTCCTGATGGTTTGTCTTGAAAGTAATGGGCATGTGCTTAAGGTCATATTGTGGAAACTGTTTGCTTTATTGTTCAGCATCTCCTTGTCTTGAAACTTGAACATGAACAGTTTCTAATATGTTTCCCAGTCAGGCTACAACTTTCCTATTAACTGAGCGCTTTGATTTCTTTGTACATTGCTATGATCAATTTAATTTCTCTGAAAGTCATTTGTCTTTGTATATTGTGTCATTTTGTTATTTGAAAACTGCAAATAAAAAATACAATTAAGAAATTATTTGATTGGCAAAAACTGATAATTGCTCTCCTACTTCTGTTCAGTTTCCCAATCCATAAATAAATAAACTATGATGGTAACTCATTATTTCTAATGTAGGCTTTCTAGTCTTCAGCTACAAGATTCCGTCAACTACATATTGAACTTAACTTTAAAAACTATCTATTTTCTAGATACGTTTAGACCATAAATAAATAGATATCTAATTCAAGGTTATGACATCTAGTTGTACCCATTCCTGACTATGAAAGTAATACCATTCCTGTTTTATTTTTTACATTCTAAGTAGTAAACATGAAAAAAAATCAGTATATTCTGGAATTGTCCTATTCTACTACAATTCAGTTCCCTGATGCCTAAGAGGTTGTTGATTCAATTTATCTTTCATTGCACTGAGTTTTCCCATATTTATGCTTATTATATGTCCCACTGAAATTCTATCTTTGCTGTTTCAGAATTTCTAATAATGCATGACCAATATCAGCTAGTATACATTCATAAAGCTTAAATCTAGCTGCATCATAAATACCATTAATATTCTGAAAGATCCACAGTTCTTTTCCAGCAGCATACTAAGTGTAATCAAACCTGAGGGGCCCATGATGCATACTATATCCTCAACAATTTTATCTGGTCTATCCCTATATTTTTTCCTGGTAGATGATGAAATCCTTTTACACCATGGGCATGATACCAGTAGTGCAAAATAGAAAACAAGTTACATCTTAAATATATAAAGGTAAAGGTTTCCCTGTCAGTCATGTCTGATTCTAGAGCATGGTGATCATCTCTGTTTCTTGGCCAAGAGAGCAAGCATTGTCCAAAGATATTTTAAGTGGCCATGTGCCCAGCATGGCTCTATGCCAAAAGTGCACAGAATGCTGTTAACTTCCCACTGAAGTAGTACCTATTAATCTACCTACACTTGCATGCTTTTGCATGCTTTTAAACTGCTGGATGGGCAGGATTTGGGGAAAGTAATGGGAGCTCACTCCATTGCAAGGAGCTTGGTCTTGAACTCAGTCTGTCAGCTCTCCAGCTGACAAACTCAGCATCTTTAACCACCGAGCCTTCATGTTTTGCTTAATCATATAGGAAAAGAAAATATAAAGTAATAGGAAATGTTCACAACAATGCATGGACAGGGCTGGTAAAAAATATTCACCAGCACATACATAATTTTATGGTGTTAAAAACTCACAAGTCATATTTCCAATGAAGTGATAACTAATTTATAGAAATATAGCCTAATGTTTATGGTCTGATAAGGTCTGATTAATTTTGCAATTACATTAATATAGGCCATCATTTATTTCCTGTCAGCTGCTACAACCAAAAAGGTCACATTTTCAGAAATTAAATTAAAACTGAATTCACATAAATGCACATAACTGAATTCTAAAATATTTCATGTATTATAGAAAGAATATGCTAAGATCTCTACAATGTGTCTTTGGAACATATATATTGTCCTGGAAATTTGGGTTCCTATTTTAAATGTGAAGGCATACAGTAAAGTAGCAGTCTCTAATCTTTCCTGTTCCATGGACCAGAAGAGGTGGCGGTGGGGAGATGGTTTCTCATGTGTTTGTGCCTGCCACTTACACAAATGGATCTTCATGCGCTCACCTACTAACTATATTTAGAAATATATAACATTTGTAATATATACATATATCAGGGGTATGAAACTGATGACTTGTGGGCCGGATGTGTCACACACAGGCCACACCCAACCCAGGTCCACAAATAGAAAAATATCATGAAATATAGAGAGATGGCAACATGATGCTGCAAGTTGGATACCCATGAGATATATAAAAAATTAAGTATATGAAGTATGTGAAGCACTAGTTTATGCTATAATTGTGCTGTTTTACTGTATTAACTTAATATTCATGACACTAAAGATTTTTAACACTAGAGGTTTTTTAAGTTAGAGACTTGAAAAGGAGTAAATGGATGATATAGTTAACATGTAATTATATTTTTTACCAGGTTTAGCCTGGATTTCAAAATGAATCAGGTTACATTATGATTTGGGGTGATATACTGAAATACCAATAGATAGGAGATGTCATGTTCTTCAGCTGTTTAAAGCCTTAATCAAGCTTCTGTTACTGTTCTTTTTATATAAATGAAAATGGGAACGTCTGTTCATTTTTATAACTGCAATTTCTAAAAATGTCACCAATTCTATCCCAAGAGCATTATACACATCACCACACATACATTTTTTGCAAAAGAAAATGAACATTTTAAATGGCAATATTCATTTTGCCATCACTTCAGCTACCAGGTAAACCTCAATAATATGCCTTTCTCTTGTGGAATCAGGCTATACAATTTTTTAAAACACTCTGGGATGATTTTAGATTTGTTGCAGGGATGATCAGCTGGAAGTAGCAACACAGTAATACTTTTTCACACTTCTTTCAATAGGAAATGTTATCATGGAGTTCCCTGGGAAGTACCTTCATGATATTCAGTAATAATAGAAAATGAGTCTTGTTACCCCCATTTTTAAGAAACATAAGACCACATGGGAATCTTTAGTATGATGTCCTTTATCCCCGGAAAGGAAAGGGCACTACACAGCATCCTGAAATATTAAATGGTTATCAAAAAAACCCTCCCATTTTCCAATGGGAAGAGTAGAAATGGCAACAAAGCACTACTATTTTGTATTCCTTTTTGTACACTTCTGCAAGCAAGAAATGAACAAATCACCCACGTGTTTCCAACTGGCTAAGATATCTCTTTCAGATCATGTACCTCAGGCAGCATCAGCAAAACTAGTTTCACTTCTGTGAGTGGAATGAGAAAGCAAGTTCAACACGCATTTTTATTATACTATTTAAAATTTCAATATGTTACAATAGAGATGTGTTAACCATGAAGAAGCAATTTTGTCAAGAAAACAACCACACTACTTCTTCAATATATCTCAGTGAAGATACATTTCCTGTATCTACAAGAGCAACACAACCATGCACCTTCTCTTGACAAACAAAAATGAAGAATGAACCTATTATATGTATATTAAATGGTTTATATGGTTACCCATCTTATAACAGTGATTTTAGGTGACATACATAAACTATAAGACAAAACCACAGCACACACCCACAGTGTCCAATGATGAATCAATAACCCCACTCGCAAAGAAACGTATCAAGAGCAGTAGAGAACATCTAACCTTCTGACCTAAGGAACCAATTGGCCCCATCGAGGCAAAGTGCATATTCATTATTCAGAAAAAAATGTCAATACAAACTTTAAATGTTTATCAGAATATTTAAAGCTTTTTCATAACTTGTATCATTCTTTGAACATTTTGCATTGATTAAGTCAGTATGTTCCAACAGTCCTGTTCATTAAATGCATTGAATATATCGGTTGTAGGGCACACACAAGTTCTGTAAGAATGAATTGCCTCCAGAAGTTGTGGATGCTCCAACACCAGATGTTTTTAAGAAGAGATTGAACAACCATTTGTCTGAAATGCTGTAGGGTTTCTCCCTGAGCAGCAGGTTGGATTAGAAGACATCGAAGATCTCTCTTCTGTTATTCTGTTATATCAGTTAAGAAATAAATCAATGGAAAGAAGGAGTACCAGTATTCTTCAAGAATCTTATTTCACCATATGTAGTTTTCAATTATTTTCCTTGGTAAATAAATGAACAGTATGTTTGTGATTCATTTCTCAACCAGATCATTTATATAGTTTTTAACATTTGTGTCGAAAAAGATATTTTCTTATTTTTATTTTTTTAATTCCATTTATATGCTGCCCTTCTCCGGAGACTCAGGGTGGCTTACAATCTGTGAAGCACAAATCAATGTGCTTAGCAATAGCTTTCATTCTTTGTATATGCCTGCTCATTATTAGCAGCATTTTTACAAAGTCATCTTATTGCTCCCAGCAATCTGGGTCCTCAATTTACCTACTTCGGAAGGATGGAAGGCTGAGTCAACCTTGAGCTGGCGAGATTTGAACATGCCTAATTACAGGCTAGCTGACTGCTAGGCTAAGTCCTTACAGCCTGCTCCACAAAGGTCTCTTGCCAAACACTGCAACATTGCATTTTGCCCATATTTAGACAGATTATATTGGAACTTGACAAGTTTAAATGTTTACCAAACTTTAAGTACTATTGCACATATTAAAGTAGGAGACATATGGTCAGTGTGGCATCTGAGTGTCATTCATTTTGATACAAAAACAATATTAATGCAAATGAAAATTGCTACATTCATCAAACTTACATAGTCTGTTATTATACATATTTATATCAGCACATAATCCTTGTTTCAATTATTCAATATTTGCTACATCCTTCTAATAGTAGTAACATTATTCTTGAGCATATCTGATAACATCCTTTTTCAAAGTCTGATTTTAACCTCTAACACTCTCTTTAAATGTGCTATGCAAAAATATGTATAACAATATTCCCACTATGTCTAATTTCTTAATCTATTCTAATTCTCAGTAAAGCCAGTCTTGTTTTTTTAAGATCCTTTCTATTCATCATCTCTGTCTCTTGGAAGTTTCACTTTTTCTCTTTTTAACTTGCCTCCCATACTCCTCCCTTGGGTCCTTATCTACATCTTTTCTATTCAACCCAACCATTATTTCCCTCTCCACTATTTTTTGCTGCCAAACCACCCAGGAGTCTGCCAAATCCTGTCTTTTTTTCCAAAAATATCTTTCAATTGATTCAGTTCCATTTTTCTACCTCCTAATCTATATTCTCCCAAGATTATTTCACCCAACTTTGCCTCCTTCTTTTCTCCTTGTTCTATTTGTTGTGTAGTCTGTTCTATCTGATCCTCTAAAGCTTCCAATTATCTCCCGTTTCCTGGATTTTATTATCATGATTCATTACTCCTTGTTTCACATTTTCAGTCTTTCCAGTTATATCAAGTAGTAAGTCCTTTATCCCCATGAAGTTCCCCCACCATAGTTCATGAAGATTTTGAAGTAACAACATAGTTTCTTTTTGAAGTGTCTCTGATTCTTCCTGATGAGGCATCTTGCCTTGTTTTAAAAAGTACTCAATATTCTTAGGTTTTCACTTTTGCACCATGGGCATCATTGACACGGGAAGAAACCTGAGATTCGAACCCTCCACATACACACCCGTGAAAACCTAAGAAAAAGAAATATCATACCTCTATGGGGAGGAAATGTACCAACTTAGTAAGACCAACAAAACAGTTTGAAATAAAAAAAGGGAGGGGGCTGCAATATTATAAGAAAGTTAAAATTCACTACATGTCTGCTCCATTAGCAACATAGGAAAGAGAAGGCGGAGCCACTAACACAAAAAAAGGCTTCAGCCATTATGAAACAACTGAGACCTGCAGCACAAACTTAACATCCAAACTAGATTACCTGCAGCACAAACATCCAAACTAGATTAAATGGCCAAAAGATGATGGTAAGTGTGATCTTACCGAAA
>JANHFR010010682.1:6362-21845 GCA_032468015.1 Mimophis mahfalensis | reverse complement strand
TAGTGATTGGCAGTTCAAAAGCTAGATTCATCCCAGGATGCATCAGGAGGAGGACAAGGCTTTTGGAACTGACAACATGATTGTAAAACGCTTCAAATTATTTTAAAATATTTTCTACAAGCAAATAAATTAACTGCAACAGGGACATTTACATATTCCATGATCCCATCCAAACACTCTGACCTCTGACCCATTCATTTAGCTCCTGCTCACAATTAAAAGAACTGTGTTTTGATGTAGGAGTTCACAGTTATATAGTTCTATTGGGATGATTTTATAATTATTTCTGTCACTGTAAATTAATTAAACCAATTCCAAACTTAATTCCAGATATTAAATAAAATTCTTACTGCATGATCTAAACTTAATAGGCATAAATGGAAGTTAATGGGGTTAAGATATTAAACCATTTGCCTTCCTTTACTAACAAGGAAACTGCATTTCTTTCATTGCATTATCTTAATAAAATACACAAGCAGGAAAATGTGAATTTATTGTTGGGAACTAAGATAAATGATAACTAATATTCCAAGAGGCTTACACACTGCATACAAAAATACAACCCTGAGCCATGGATAATACTGAGCAATTAGAACCTCAGAGAAAGGCAATTAGTTTAGGCTATTATAGTGCCTTTAACTTTTCAGATGTCATCTCCCCATTTCCCTATCACAGGGCTGTAAAACTCCCAGCCCACTGACTGGATGTGTCATATGCTGCCCAGTTTAGCAAAGGGGGTGGGGGAGTCCCAATATGTCATGTGATGCAGCCATGACGATATGAGTTTGATACCCCTGCCCTATCACTGTCCATGTTCTTTTATTTGTCACACCACAACTCCCTGTCTACAGCTTCTCCTAACATGACATGATAATTAATAGTCTTTCCGCAGAGTGGAAAGTGAGAGATATCTGTATTTTTATGTATGGGCTCCTTTGCTGCAGAAGATTATTTTCATATGGATTGTTGCCCAAAAAAATGATAGAAGTTTGCATATCAGTGTAAATGAGGATACATGGTAGTCATGGTGATAACACACCTCCCCCCCCCCAAAAAAAGCTGCTACAGTTGTTATTTTCCCCCCACATCTTCCAAGTGTTATTCAGTATGTTGTTGGGTTAGACAGTAAGCCAACCTCATCTACCGTTCTATGCCAATGGCTACCTGGATACATTTGGGATTGGAAGCAATAATGGCTTTCCACTCTTTTCAATGTTGAAAGTTGAAAACAACTATCCAAATTAACAGCCTTTAATAGAGTGATTTGGTATCAGTATGTCCCATCCCCTTTTAAAGTCACCTCAGTTGCTAGCTGTGCATCCCATAGTAATTATATGAGTATCTGTGGAACTTGAATCTCCTGGCAATTAGTTTTAATGATTCAAGGAGAACAAGAAGAACAAGAAGGGAAGAGAAAAATAACTTCTCCCTAGGCATTACTGAGCATTACAGTAAATATAAGCATCTCAATAGCCTACTGGTGATTCATAGAACAGAGGGTGGGAACCATAGTAGGAAGGGTTAGAAAATGGGCAGGACAAAATGTTCAGTATTTTTTTTTTTTTTTAAGTTTGGAGGGATATCTAAGAGATTCCTTGTTGCTGTGCTAAGCCCAAGGAAGGACCAATAGCACAGTTTTGATGAATTCTTATGGTGGTTGTACAAAGGCAGCTCAGAGGCTTTGTATCATCCTTAGAGACTTAGAAGTCCCACCTGTACTATAAATGGCAAAATTGCAAAGAGTCAAGAAATCTATTTTTTCAGAAGGAGCTTGGTACAGCAGAAGTAGTGAGATTCTTAGTGTGTATACAGTATAGGAACATACATAATGCTCTGCTGGATTGGACCCCAGGTCCATTTAGTCCAGCAGTCTGCTCTCACAGTTCTCACAACCAGGAAACCCACTAGTCTCTCAGAAGAGGAAGTCATTGCCATCAAGGCTAATTGCAATTGATCTCAAAGTATTTGTCTTACTGGAATAAAAGAGCATATTAAAAAGCAGGAGTTTACTGTAATGAAGCTCAGCCAGAGTTTTTGCTTGCAGAGACTAATGGATAAGGACAGCTTGAGCCACAAAGTGGGGATGCGGTTGTAAGCCATCCAGAGTTGGTTTTGATGGGTGGCTATACAAACGTTTTTAAGTAATTGAATAAATATGTTAAGAGATTGTGAGTTGGTCATACTAACATATTGCTAGACTTATGTTTGCTTATTCAGCTATGAAACTCTCATTTCTCTATTTCTATTTCACTCATACAGGGAAATAGTTCACAACAATGGTCTCCAGCTTCAAAATGGCAGTCCATTTTACTTTTTTCACTAAAAAAGGGAGTAGAATTCATTGCAGAACTAATTGTTACCAATAAGATGGTCTTGGGAAAAGGGAGAGGATAAATGTTATCACTTTTCCTACAGATCTACCCTGACTGCTCTTTAGAAAGCCAGATCCTGAAGATGAAACTCAAATAATTTGGTGACCTCATGAAAAGGAAGGACTCCCTGGAGAAGAGCCTAATGCTGGGAAAGATTGAGGACAAAAGAAGAAGAGGACGACAGAGAATGAAGTGGCTGGATGGAGTCACTGAAGCAGTCTGTGTGAGCTTAAATGGACTCAGGGGATGGTAGATGACAGGAAGGCCCAGAGGAAGATTGTCCATGGGATCATGATGGGTCAGACATGACTTCACACAACAACACCCTATACTATTGAAAATATCAAATCTCTGAGTCTTCTCAGGAATCTTTTCATCTGCCAGTATAGTGCACCATGTACATGCTGATTTGATGATATTGTGCCTGCATGATTACAGTCCGTCTTGTTCATACTCTTCCATCCTCTGTGCAATCACTCCATACAGACTTTTGAAAGCAGATGTGTTGTTATACTACCATGGCTATATCACAGCCATTTAGAAAGATTTTGTCTGCAGGTTAAGGATGGTCTTATATTTATGGTCATTTGTTTACTTTAAAAAATAGACCCTTGCCTCACCAGTTCATTCCCTCAGAAGGAAGCTATTATTCTATCTCCTGGTTCATATTAGCACCTGTCAGTGTCCATATACAGCTTCATTATTTAAAGAGCTTGTAAACAAAACAAAACATTATGCCATGTTTAAAAATGTATTATCCAGCATATTCATTTTTGCAGTGAGAATTAGAAAAATGATGGAGAAGACCCTAAAGACTTCAGTCATTCAGTATCTTACTAGCGTCTGAAACATCCATTACAGTAGCATTAATTCTTCCAATAAATATTATTTCATCCAGTAGCCACAGATCTAAGCAATAGTGGAATTGCTAAATTAATTGCTAAAATAAATACTAAACTGAAAAGAAAGCAACAAAAGAATTCCCACCTATACAGGCAGTCTCTTCCAACCCTTGGTGCATCTACATGTTTAGTAACTGATTTTGTGCTTTGGTAAGTTAATCAATCAATTCACTATAGTGCCATACATACTTTAATTTCTCAGCATTTTACTAAATTGCAAGTCATTTGCTATTTAAAATATTCTCCTAATACAAAAGTGAAAGCCGAATACAAAAGTGAAAGCAATCTTTCATCCACATGAAAGTTTATGCTAGTACCGACTCTAAGTAAAGAGGGAGCAAGTCCTATTTTTATGGACAGCAGAGGAAGTAAGAAAATGAAATACCTATGAAACCAATTGTCCATTTGTAATGTATTTGAAAATTCTGGAGGGAAAATCTAGCTAATGGGCTGGGCTAGAGAGTATATAAGGATGACAGTTTTCCCCAGCCAGTGGCTGGGTTGTTACCATACAATAAAGAGCTGTTGCATATTACTACTTTATGGCTATTGAGTCCTCACTACCCAGACCTTAACATTGGTGACGAAGATGGGATAGAGACACGAGCCATTACATCCCAGCACGTTAGGAGGGTCCAAGCCTAGCTATGGCTAATTACACTCCTCCTGCTCCGTTCCAGCCCAAGCTAGAAAAATGGGAAGACTACATGACCCGTTTTGAATGCACGTTCGTAGCAAGCGAACTCGACGGCATCTCCGACAACCAAAAAAGGGCGTTGTTCCTGAGCCATTGCGGTAACGCTGTATTCAGCCTAGTGAAATCACTGACGAGCCCTACACTGGTGCAATCGGTTTCCTGGACGGCTCTTCAAGCCTCGCTGAAGAATCATTATGCTCCTACGCCATCTAAATATGTGCAATGGTATGAATTCCGACAATGATTCCAAAAAGAGGGCGAATCCATAAATGAATATGACACCGAGAGAAATTCTTCTTGCGAGAATCTGCCACTGCAGCTGACTTCAGAGAGCTAGACAAAGCCATAATAGAGCAACTAATCTGCAGCGTTAACGACATCCGCCTGAGTTGAAGACTCTTAGCCCGATCCAATCTGACCCTTCCAATAGCGCTAGAAGAAGCGAGGGCACACGAGGCATCCTCCACAGCGGCTGCAGCATTGCAGTGAATTCCGCAAGCGCAAAACAACTGCGGTGCATCACGAAGATGCCTGTTCCCATGGAGAAGAGACCTCGGATGAAGAAATACATACAACTTAAGGGGATACAAAAAGAACAAAGAGGCTTGGTAATTGTGCCAGCTGTGGAGGACCCCACCAATGGCACACCTGTCGGTTGAGAGAGGCTATTTGCTGCCATTGCAGCAAGAAAGGCCGTATCGTGAGGGTCTGTAGAGCTGAAAACCCTCTTCAAGTTTTGCCACCAAATAGCTAATACAACAAGAGAGAATCAGCAATGCCATTTTAATGGTGGTGCCAAGTTTGAAAGGTCTGAGATGCATACCCTGCAAATCGACCAAGCGAATACAGAGGGGGGGGGGAATCCATACAACGGTGAAGATCAACGGAAAAGAATGCCCGATGGAAATAGACACCGGCTCTGCCCTGTCAATTGTCTCCTGGGACTGGTTGAAGGAGACCTTCCCCAAATTGGGGTCTCATAGTCTGAACTATCAGCACATCCAACTTCACGACTGCCAAGGAAGATCCATTCCTGTGGCTGGCAGGAAGAAATTCCCAGTAAGCTACAGCAACATCAAGGCCAAACTACCCCTCACCATCGTCCATGGCCAATTCCCCAGCCTGCTCGGCATGAACTGGTTCCAGGCACTGGGAATGTGAGTCACCGGCGTCCACGGCATCCAGACCTCCCTACGGGATGACCTGCTGGTGGAATTCAAGGACATTTTCGGGAAAGAGCTGGGCAAGTATGTGGGGACCCCTATTTCCTTTAGCCTAGACCCCAAGATTGCCCTGATCAGACTCAAGCCAAGAAGGGTGCCATTGGCACTCAAACCAAAAGTCGAACAAGAACTCGACAAACTTGTAGCCTAGGGAATACTAGTGCCTGTGGATCATGCAAAATGGGAGACCCCAATAGTCACCCCAGTAAAGCCTGATGGGTCAGTACGTATCTGTGCCAACTATAAATGCTCGATCAACAAGGCATTGCAGCCGAGCACCTATCCAGTTCCTGTAATCCAGCATCTACTACATTCCCTGGGGCCAGGAAAAATTTTTGCTAAATTAGACCTGGCCCAAGCCTACCAACAATTACCTGTAGACGAGACTACAGCAGAGCCACAAACCATTGTGACCCATAGAGGGGCATTCAAATGCACCTGCCTACAATTTGTAGTTAGCATAGCCCCAGGCCTGTTCCAAAGCACCATGGAAAGGCTCTTGCAGGGCCTTAAAGGGGTAGTACCCTATTTCGACGACGTGCTTATCACAGCAATAGATAAGTCCCAGTTAAAGGAAAAGCTGATTGCAATCTTAAACAGATTTAGGTCCGCAGGACTGAGAGTGAAGAAGGATAAATGCATGATAGGGGTACCCTCTGTAGAATTCCTGGGGTACCAAATCAATGCTAACGGAATCCACCCCATAGAGAGCAAAGTGAGAGCAATAAAGGAAGCTCCAGTTCCCAAGTCAAAGCAGGAGCTTCAAGCATTTTTGGGGCTCTTGAATTTTTATGCACTCTTTCTATTTATATTGGCTCCTTTTAATATGTAAGCCGCCCCGAGTCCTTCGGGAGAGAGGCGGCATATAAATTCGATTAATAAATAAATAAATAAATAAATAAATAAATAAATAAATAAATAAATAAATAAATAAATAAAAGACAACGCTACTGTGGCAGAGCCCCTACATAAATTACTGTCCCAAAAATCCACTTGGAAATGGGGAAGAACAGAGGACAAGGCTTTCACGGCTGTCAAGAACTTGCTTTCCAATGACAGTTTTCTAATTCAATACAATACGACCCTCCTGCTCATTCTTGTTTGCGATGCTTCCCCTTTCCTAGGCCATAGACTTCCGAATGGCCTGGAGGCACCCATACTCCAGGCCTCTTTCCGCCGCGGAAAGAAACTACAGCCAAATTGACAAAGAAGACTTGGCGGCTGTTGCAGGCGTTAAAAAATTTCACTTATTTGGGAGGGATTTTGAACTTGTAACAGACCATCGGCCCTTGTTGGGGTTACTGGTGGGAGATCACCCAACCCCAACAGCATTGTCACCCAGGATGCAACGCTGGGCTATTTTCATGTCGGCATACTCGTACCGTTTGGTACATCGGCCAGGGAAGGACATGGGAAATGCGGACGCCCTTAGCCGCTGTCCCCTGCCTGATTGCCTGAATGACCTGGCGGAATGTGTCCCTATGCTCCTATTTGAAATTCTGGACTCTGCTCCAGTTACTTCCTCAGAAGTGGCCAGGGCTTCCGCCAAAGACCATGAACTTAAAACTGTTGCCAGCTGGGTGAAACGAGGCTGGCCAATCAAAACGGAAGGTGGAAATTTCAAAATGTACTTTGCTAAATGAGACGAACTAAATTGCCAAGGGGGTTGTTTGCTGTGGGGGGAAAGAGTGATAATCCCTGTAAATTTGAGAGAGAAAGTGCTAAACCTATTGCATGCAGGGCACCCAGGGATGGTACAAATGAAAGGGCTGGCCCGGAGTTACGTTTGGTGGCCTCATATGGATGAGGATATTACAATGTGGGTTGACAAATGCAAACCTTGCCAAATGTATAGGCCAAGCCCACCGGTCTCCCCAGCGAGAGAGTGGGACCAACCTGCAGGTCCATGGCAAAGGTTGCATATTGATTTCGTGGGCCCCTTTCATGGGCAAATGTTTTTCATATTGGTCGATGCATACTCCAAATGGTTGGAGGTAAAGCTGATGAAATGCACCAATGCCAGGGCAGTAGTCGTAGAACTGAGACAACTATTTGCAACCCATGGGCTTCCAGATGTGATAGTGTCAGATAATGGGCCACAATTCACGGCCACCGAATTCGAGTGGTACCTAGCCACATCAGGGATACACCATGTCCTGTCGGCTCCTTTTCACCCACAATCTAATGGGCAGGCTGAACGATTTGTGAGAAGCACCAAAGAGGCCCTCTCATGCCTAGGCCCAGGGGACTGACAAGAGAGAATTGAAGTGTTCTTGCTGGCCCAGCACCATCTTCCTTGCACGGCTACCGGGAAAAGCCTGGCAGAACTTCTAATGGGAAGGAAGCTCAGATATATCCTTGATAGACTTAATCCCCAATATTCTCCAGATGGGTACAAAAGAAGGGAAAAGAAACTAAGGGAGTTCACTATTGGAACCCCCGTGTATGCCAGAAACTATGCCCCCAGACCCTTGTGGGTAGAAGGGAAAATTTCAGAAGTCACCAGGCCAAAGTCTTACCAGGTAGACATGGGGGACGGGAGAATTTGGAAAAGTCACATTGACCAACTTAGGAGCCGGGTGCAAATGGAGGCCGAAGCACTTGCAAGTGATCCGGTCCCTGAAACATTCACAAACGATCCGGTCCCTGACTATTCCACAGAACAAGAAACAACCTCAAACCCGAGGGAGGCAGAGAACTTATCTGAAGGGGAGGTGATCCAGCGTTGCCAGCCCATTGAGGAGGCTGCCCCCCTCTAATGTAAATCCACCAGAGCCGGAGGCAGAGCAGAGCTCAGAAAAACAACATGCCCTGCTCAATGCCTCGCCTTCTATTGAGCTGCTCAGGTCAAGTAGAGTGAGAACACGCTCTGGTCATCTGAGGGATTTCGTATGCAGATGACACCCCAAGTGCCTTCTGGGAGGGGAGGGGTATAATGTATTTGAAAATTCTGGAGGGAAAATCTAGCCAGCCCATTGGCTAATGGGCTGGGCTAGAGAGTATATAAGGAGGACAGTTTTCCCCAGCCAATGACTGGGTTGTTACCATGCAATAAAGAGCTGTTGCATATTACTACTTTATGGCTATTGAGTCCTCACTACCCAGACCTTAACACTATTCTCCTTTTCCAATGATGCAACTGAGACTGTAGTGCCCATACAAGATTTGGCCTTTCATTTCTATTGATTTCTTCGCCATCAGCTTCAGATGAGTATGTTTTTAAATATCAGCATGTTTGCAGTCCAACACCAGCTGGTCAATCATTTTCTAACTAAATATCAGAGATATTTCAGCCTATGTTAGTGGGTTTTAAATAGTTTACAATTTAAAAAATTCAATTAAACCACTATTATACTCTTTAATTTCCCTATGATCATGTTTGAATTCTGCCAAGCAATTCTGTCAGGAAGCAATTCTTAAAACTTGCTACTAAAAATGAACTTATTGAAACACAGTTGTTCCTTATCAGTTTTCCAGGTCAGTTGTGAGCATCAAATTATAGTTGATAACCGTAGTAGACCTATAGTTGTAGTAATAGGTCTTGGAATTCAAACCAGAGGTGGTATTCAGCCGGTTTGGACTAGTTCAGCCCTAACTGGTAGCAATAATTTTAACTAGTTTGGAGAACTGGCAAATATCACCTCTGGCTGGCCCTACCCTCTCCTCCCCAGTTGCCTGGTCACTGCTCACCTGACCTGCCTGGTCACCATTTGCCCCATCCACCCACTTGCGCCACCACACCCACCTGCTTGCTTCTCCCTGCCCCACCTAGTCACTCCTTTCCTCCCAGCATAGCACACCCTGTGGGTCCTCGCTTGTGCATGCACACAGTCTCTGCTCTGAGGCTTGCGTGTCTAAGCTGCCTTCCCACACAGTACTTGCACCCCAACTGAGCGGTCCAGATCTGCCTGCCAGGTAAGCCTGTGAGTCACACTAGCCTCTATCACTATCCCCAGAGCTAGACTGGCTGCCTTTGCTGCTGGCATGGTGCCCTGAGCCTCTGCATGGGCCCTGCACTTACCTGGCATCCAAAACAGGCCATGTGGAGGCTCCTGGGAGGGGTGGGGCAGGGTGGGCAGGGCCAATCAGTTGTTGCAACTACTGGTTCACTGAACCAGACATAACATTGACATCTGGTTTGTCCAAACTGGTCTGAACCGACTGAATCCCACCTGAACTCGTCCACCTGAACCCCACACTGTATATCAGACATTAACATGATTGAGCAGTTTCAGAAGTATTTCTTGAGAAGAGTACTCCACTCCTCTACTCACAATAGAATTCCCTATGCCTCCAGGCTTGAAATTTTGGGCTTGGTCAATCTGGAACTGCGCTGCCTGCAATCCAATCAAAGCATAGTACACAAAATTGTCTGCTACAATGTCTTGCCTGTCAATGACTTCTTCAGCTTCAACCACAATAATACATGGGCAAACAATCAATACAAACTAAAGGTAAACCACTTAAGAAACCATTCTTAAGAGGTCCTTAAAGGGACATGCATAAGCGCACCAGCAAGCCTACCGTCCCTGTCTTACTGTCCCCATTTATCTGTATTTACTTCCTTTGTTCATGTTTATGTTCATACCGATACTTGTTATGTTGTATATGTTTAACAAATAAAAATAAAAATAAAAAATAAAAAATAAAAATAGTTGTAGTGTTTTTTCCCCTAAAAGCCAGGATCACACAAGAACATTTTCAACGTTAATTTCAAATGAGAAAACAAGATTTTCAACACATACTTTTAAAAGCTATTCTTGTCTACATGCAATATTAAAGGTAAAGGTTTTCCTGTCAGTCATGTCTGACTCTAGGGCACAGTGCTTGTCTATGTTTCTTGACTGAAGGATCCAGACAAAGACAATTTCCATGCCATATGGCTAAAGGTGTATGGAATGCTGTTACCTTCCCACTGAAATTGTACCTATTAATCTACTTGCATGTTCATGTTTTCAAACTGCTAGGTGGGCAGGATCTGGGGCAAGTAATGGGAGCTCACCCCATTGCATGGTGCTTGGGTCTCAACCCTGGGCTGTCAACTCTCTAGCTGACAAGCTCAAATTATCTTTAATTCATTACTTTTTTAAACTATTTAACTTTCTTAAACTGAATCATTGTGCCGCCCCACTCCCAATATTAAGTTTTTTAAAAACAAAGCAATTCATTAAAGGTAATTTGTTGCCTTTACTTTTTATTTTGCATTTTAAATGACTTAATTAACCTAGGTGAAATATTCGGTCTTCTTCAGCCACCTAAAGTCACACTCCAAGTTTTGCAGTCATATAAATTAAATAAATAAATTTGTTCTTGCGATGCATATAGGTTTGTGGCATGCACGCCTAATCCATGTAATTGTTTCTAACAATGGTTAAGAGAATAGATGAGTAGAAACCAGAAACATAATAGTCTCTTTTTCTAATATGTCCTTAAATCATTTAATAAAACTGTTTTCTGGGAATCATAATTAAGGAATATAAGGAATAGGGCTTTGTGAGTGGTGATACCTATGTTTTAGAATTCTGTCTAAAGGAACATAAACTAGGCTACTACTTTTTTGTGTCTCTTTTTTTGGGTCATCAATGTCTCTTCTATTCTTATTCTACTTTCTCAGTATCAAAATCTCTCACTACTACTGAAGCTCTATAATGTGAAAAGGTGGCTTGAGTTTATGAAGAAATGGAAATAATAAAGAAGCAAATGAATACACCTCTCCTACTACCCTCCAGGTTTCTTCCTCCATGCTTGGTAGAAAACCTGTTTTGAGTACTTCCAGGAGGTTAGATTGTGAATGGGAGAAGCAAGGCATAACAGACTATAACTATGCAGTTAAGGAGTCAAGGTACTGTAAGATATTTGCAGATGACACTCAGAAATGACAAAAAGTGTTGGAGGAAGAGCTGGCAACTCTGGAGCAGTCAAGTAATCAACTGCTGCAGAAACACTTGTAATTGTTGGTATAGGGCAGTTTGTTTGTCAACATGCATAAAAGGGGTCACTTCCTTAACAGCATTACCTGGTATGGAAGAGTTACTAGCTTAAAATGAATAACCAAAAGCTCAGCTGGCACAATTGCAAATACAGGCTGCAATGCTAAGCTCTAAATATCCTGCCACAGTATGAGAAATTTGTCATCACTATTGACCAGGAATCTGCTCATTTGACTCAATGAAATCTATACTTGCAACTTTGTCCTGCAGAGTTCTCCACATGCTACTTTAAAATTCGATTCCTTATCAATCAGTTTCAGGCTCTACTGCTAAATGAATTATTCCCTTGCTGCTTCAAGAAAACTCTTCTTTGGATAATTATAGTGAGTTTATCCAAAACCTTTTTATTTCTGAAGATTGTATCAAATCTGCCATGGCAAACCACTGCATCAATGAAGACCAGTCCATTACAATGGAAAGACCAATCAGTAGCTGAATATATGACTTGACTTCAGGTGTTGGCCCAAAATATAAAGTAGAATGAGGCTTGTCTGAGAGACCAGGTCCAGTGGGATTGCAAATGTCATTTTAGTCACATTAACTAGCCTGGAACATTCCTCCACTTTGCCAAATAAGTTTCATCAATAGTAAAAAAGCCATAACAGGATGCATTTTACATAGAGCTGCTTCTAAAAACTATTTAAAAGTTTATGCTGGTCCAGAATGTAGCAGCAAAGGGAGCTTTGGGCATGCCATGTTATGCCCATATAGCACCTCCGCTCCATGAATTCCTTTGGTTACCAGTAGACAATTGAATAACCTGGTTATCTATATATATGTATATAAATGGATGTGTGTGGGGGGGTGTATGTATGTTCCAGCATAACTCTGGAACACCTCGAGCAATTTCAACTAGACTTGGTACACAGATGACTTACTCTCTGGAAACAAATACTCTGGGGATAAGAGACCCCTAACTCCCTTTGGGGTGTGTGTTCTGACTCATCGGGTGTGTGTTCTGTGAAGATACAGCCCACAGCACAGTGGAGTTGCCATGGTAATGGCTTCATGGTACTCTACAAGGGGCATTTGTAACAGGGCCTGCCTGCACCACTATAAGACTGAAACAATGTACATCACACAGAGATGACATTTCTTGAAGCATCTGGGGCACAGAGAAAACATTTCTAACTAATTTAATTGTTGCCAAAATCAGGGCTCAGGGAGAAGTTGCTTTTGTCATCGCCTCTTCAGGAATTGTGGAGATGTCAATGGAAGAAGAGAGGACAGCCCATGGCCCAAATTACAAAGATAAAAATACATATACCATTAAAAAAAGCAAATTCCAAGAAAAGTTTAAGTGTCTCAATAGTATGTGGGAGCTCTCTTGGCAAAATGGGCTGTACTATATTTGGACCAATTTGATTTCCTGAAATACACTAGAATATACTACAGGGACATCTCTCAGGCCTAAGGTATGGGTTGTTTATTACAAAAGTATTAAAGAACCAGACAGAACTGATCTTAATGGAAAACAGGATCTTCAAGGTAAATCATCTAAATAAACTATCACAAACTTGTCCAGAATAGTCATGATTAATTTATGAGATGCATAACTTTTTGAAAGTCAAAAGGCATGGTTGCATAATTTCTGTACTTTGGTGAAATGCTGTGCTCTCCTTATAATAAAATATTTCTCCTTTGAAGAATCAGTCAGTTAAACAATTAGTTTGCACTATGAACAATAGGTTCTTAAACTAGATATTGGGTCCAGTCCAGCCAGACTCTACCTACTGTATGTTCCTATATTTGTGATAAATTTACTTTACTGGTGCACTTAACAAGTTATAAAGGAAACAGCATTTCTCTGCTTTTATATTCTGCAGTGGTGTGTGGAACTGACTTTGGGAAATGATGATATATCCAAGGGAATGGCATAGCCTGCAGCTGGATACAGTAGATGGAGGAGCAATAGGCTCAAGAGGGATCCTTCCTAGTTTCTTGCAATGTAAAGGACACTAGGAGATTTGTATATTTGGACTTATAAGATTATGTTACTGTAGTTTTATTTTAAAGCAGAATTAGTTTATCTGGTCATATTTCATGACTGGTCTACCTGGTAAAGCTGATATATTAATATAATATTTATTCATTTGTAAATGTACACATTTCTGTAGGTAAAGTATAAGTAACCACTACTATCTTTCCCCCAACAATCCCCCATAGTAGCCCTAGTCTCATAAGAAGGAAGAATCTGTTTGAATATCTGAGATAATAAATATATTCCATGGTCTAGTGCTACATTGGATTTTGGGAGGAAGGGCAAGATAGAATTATTGGACACAAAAATCAGAATCTTTATCAAAGTGCTCTTTAAAATACACTTCCTATAAAATTTATTGGAAGTGCTATTTTGTATGTTGAAAAATAGAGAAGAAACATTAAGCTGTAAACCTAAAACAAAGCGGATGGTAAACCCAAACATCTTCTCTTCTTCTGCTTCTTCTGGATATCTCATTCTTCAACTAATTATTTTGGGGCACGGTAGGTGAGGTATGGCATAAGTGCCTGCATGCAATGTACCTTTCGGGATTGCTAGAGATGATACTTTCATTTGCACCAAGCAAAATACAAAACTAATAACCCTTGTGGTTTCATACGATATTTGTATTTATACAGAGAAGAATCATGCTTCAAATATTTTATTGTTATTCATTGCAAAATAAAGATTTCAAGATTATAACCAAATATATTTACAAAAATTTGATTATTCTAATATTTTTCCCCATTACTAGTCAAAAGAAAAGTCTCATTAATATAAGTAGAATTGGCTCACACTCAATAATGTAAGCAGAAGGGGGAAAAAGAAGCTAGAATCAAACAACTGTCAAATAATGTGCTTTATTTTGAGATCAAAGCTGTATTAAGGGATTTCTTGATTAAATTCTCTGCCCCGGTTATTTTAATGGCCAGCTCATATTTATACTCAGTGTAGCAAAAATTCCTTCATTTCAGCTTCTGCAAATTCATGGAAATGTATGCTTCAGGAAGTTGTGGTTTTTTTAAAAAAAAAATCTGTCAGATCTTACTAATAAGTAAGGCACAGTTGCTTAACTTAGCCGGTTATGATCTCATTTCTCCATCAAATGATCATAATAATCTAATTCCCTTTGGATGCAAGCACTGCAAAGACTTCATATTTCTTTTAAAAGTTTGCTGCCTTAATATATTCTTTTCTCTGTTTTAACAGCACACTGTTCCAGTTAAATTATGTATAATGGCAATTACTGAAAATATGCATCTGCGTTCTTAAAATAATCAAACATAACAAAAGCATAGATGACAATTCTGCAAACCATTCATATACATGCTATCGTTTTCTTTACCCAATCTATATGTAAATCTTTCCATATTTCTTACAGTGATTGTACCATAATTATAAATGCCTGCACCAAATTTTGCTGTTATTTTTGAAATATTATGAATAGTCTCATAATCACTATAAAATAAAATGCACTAGCTGTAGCTTGCTTTCAAATCTCATTATAAACTGATAATATATTTAACATTATATTTAATTTCTATAGAGATACTGAACCCCTGAAAACACATTTCCATATGAAAATATTTCATAGGATTTTTTAAAACAAGTATGCTAGTTATTCTGTGTAAAGTACAGAAAACAGAGGAAACCTGTTCTACCTATTCTTCTTAACTGATTCTTTCCTTCACTGTCTTCTGTTACTTTATATCAACTTGTTTCTTGGAAAAGATTTTTTTATTTATTTAAAAGTTAGTGGTTGAGTGATGGTTTTCATGTGTAACACTCTTCATTTTCTATAGAAAAAAATGACATTACTTTCATATATTGTAATAGGAACAGCCCTATTGAATTAAACCAAGGTCATTCTAATGAAACATTTTGTTTATCAAAGTGGTTAGCCAAATTTCTCTAAGCAGCTCATAAGTACAAGATGGGGACATATCATTCTGTCCTCATTGTTCTCTAGGAATTAATATCTGGAAGCATGGTACTCACAGCCAGAAGGTAATATTGACTTTTAAGGCTAATAACTTTTAATAGACAAATCCTCCTTGACTTTGTTCTATCCATTTTCAAATTCATACAGTATAAATTAGTAACCAGCCCCTCACAATGTAATAAATTCTACAAGTATATCGGATGCTGTATGAAATATTTTCTTTTGTCCATTCTAAATCTTCCAATTAATATTTTTGGATATCTGGTCACTATAGTATAGTATAGTATAGTATAGTATAGTATAGTATAGTATAGTATAGTATAGTATAGTATAGTATAGTATAGCATAGCATAGCATAGCATAGCATAGCATAGCA
>JANHFR010010667.1:230989-241145 GCA_032468015.1 Mimophis mahfalensis | reverse complement strand
ATCCCTCCAAACCTACTCCTTTATTCTGTAACTTCCAGCATATGCACAAGCTCAAGGCAGCCAACGCGTAGCTCACTGTGGCTAAGGTATCCCTGTGTAGGAATAGATGCAGCTTTTTGACCAACCTTAAGTGGTGATAGATGTTCCTCACCATCTGGGCTTCCAGAGCTCAAGTAGTGGATCAGTTCTTTCAAGAGAAGCCCAACCAGTGGTATGCTGAAGCCAGTCCATAAAGCAACACAATACATTTCCAGCAATTAAAATTAAGCCCTTCAGTGGCCCTCAGCCATGGCCATTGTGATGACCTGTAATTTTCCATATAATTTCATTCAGTTCTGAAAGTTTTGAATGTACTTGAAGACAAGTGTATCTGAAAACAATTACTGTTGGCAACATATTCACTAATATTTGAAATGCCCTTGGTTTTTTCTTCCTGCAACATATAATCTTGGAAACAATGCCTCCAGATGGCTGAAAGGAATGGCAACTAGCATTTATTATTAGCAAATCATTCCACAGAAATGACTCCAACTTGCTTTGATTTAGTGACAAGGCTTGCAGTTAGAAGCTTTCAGCGGGGCCACACACATCCCGACAATGACTGGTGATTTGGATAATTAGTAGAAATGGGTGTCTCTTTACAAAGGAGGTTAGAAATGACATGCAATTAAAAATGTGCAGAAAAGGTAATATCATAAAGATAAAATCAAGGCAGTGGATCAATCAACTAATAGCTATTTAGAAAAGGGGAAAAAAGGGATGGTAACATTTATTTTACTGGAATAGTGAAGTTCACAAACCACTTAAGGTTCATGACTTCTATTTGTTGTAATTTCCTCCATCTAGGACAGTGTTTCTCAACCCTGGCAGTTTGAAGATGCGTGGACTTCAACTCCCAGAATGCTGGGAGCAACGCTGGCTGTGGAATTCTGGGAGTTGAAGTCATGCATCTTCAAACTGCCAAGGTTGAGAAACGCTGATCTAGGAGATGGACAGGCTGAGCCTGAGGGAGAGGTCAAACACATCGTCAGTATGAGTCCCTTGGTGCCACAAGAGATCTAAGTCCAGCAAACCTTGAATTCCTTCTACTTTTATCTCCCGCTAATTTCCCTTGGCCATTAGTAGCTCAGATTCTTGTTGAAAGCTTAAGCGTCCAATACATCTTTATACCCATTTGAACTGTCTCCTGATTTTCCAGGCACTTCAGACTTCTCTGGGACTTGTCTTTCTTTTCACACACTTGAGCTGATATAATGCCTTTTTTTTTTTTTTTTTGCTTTCTGTTCTTTCCGCAGAGTATGCATCCGTACTAATGGACACCATGGTGATGGGTTGCATGAAGAGCCATGTATTGCTACATGCTCAGAAGGTAGCCAACTTGAGAGTCAAGGGATGCATGTGTTTGGATGCAGCTGTCCATGGACAAAGCAGCCTTTCCCCACTGATACAGTTCTATAAATCTATGTGATGAATGTCCAGGGCCTGGGAGTTTGGAGTCATTGCCGGAGGGACTTGCCCATCCACTGTCTCCTCGCAGAAGCTCCCAGTGCTGTGAGATCTGTGCACACTCTGTGTGTATATGCCTAAGAAGGAGGAGAAGACTTGGCCGAACTTTTCTACCTCCCTTCACTCTGCTGCTGCTCAAAGGCAGCCACCACAATCTGTCCCTTTAAGATATTTTGAGGCAGGGGGAAGGGGGTGGACCATAGTGGGACCGGCCGGCCGCTGCAGGAGCAGCCTTCCAAGCAGCTCTGGGGTGAATGGAGGCAGAAAAGTTCAGCCAAGTGTTCTCCTCTTTCTCCTTACTTTGTCAGCCCAAGGGTAGAGTGGGTAGGTGGGTGGGAGGTATGTAGGCAATCACCCTGTCTCTGCAACATCAGTCATGTGACTGAGTGGGCATGGCCAACTCAACATCACTCACAGCAAGGTGCCTCCCCACTCAGTCACATGACCACCTAGCCACCTCCACCAAGCCACGCCCACAGAACTGGTAGTGAAAATATTTGAATCCCACCACAGGTCAAGCTATTCTCCAAAGCACTTGAGGGCAGGACAAGAAGCAATGGGTGGAAATGAATCAAGGGGAGAAGCAACCTAGAACTAAGGAGAAATTTCCTGACAGTGAGAACAATTAATCCATGGAACAACTTGCCTCCAGAAGTTGTGGGTGCTGCAACACTGGAAGTTTTAAAGAAGAGATTGGACAACCATTTGTCTGAAATGCTATAGGGCTTCCTGCCTGAGCAGTGGGTTGGACTAAAAGATCTCTAAGGTCCCTTCCAACTCTGTTACTATGATAATTTTCTGTTAATTGAATTAACCATCACAATGCTAGATAGGCCAGGCAATTCACTCCATACAGATTCTTTCAACTTTTTGAAGTGAATGGATCAGAGGTGGTATTCAGCCAGTTCCGACAGGTTCCGGAGAACCGATAGCAATAATTTTGACTGGTTCAGAGAACCACTTTTGATTGGCTGATACTGGCAAATACCACCTGTGATTGGCCGACCTCATAGCCACGTCCACTAAGCCACGCCCACAGAGCCGGTAGTAAAAAAAATTGAATCCCACCACTGGAATGGATGCAAATGTCATTATTGTTTATTGCAGAAGCTGAATTTGCACATTCACTTTTATGTAAATACTTAGCCCCTGGATAGTACTGTGGATGGTTCTAATGAATGTTTTCACCATTGACTTGCCAGACTGAGCATAAGCTTTTGCTGCAAAGCCATGTTTGCCTTGTCATGGAGGAAAGAATATGGTTATATGTCTTGGAAAAGATTTTTGGAAATGAAGTTGACGTTTTAATTGTCCTATTCATCTCTCACTCCGATAGGCTTGTTGTTGCTTATGCTTGTTGTACTGTTGCGAAGTTCATGGTCGAGAACTTTTTGGAACTCATCACATAATTCCCAAGGACACAATTACAAAGCTCTTGCAGTGTATTAACATTCTTTCATGTTCCTGTTGACCAGATGCCTTTAACAATCGATAAGTATTAGTAATGCTTCAGAAGCAGATGGTATCTTTTCAAGACGGCCCCATCATCTCCGCCTGCCGCACTGACTGCTTGACTAACTCTCTCTTGAATTTATTTTTAGAATGCTGTCTTGCTTAAAGGAAAAGGATTTCAGCGCAGCAAGGACTTCAATAGTTTGGCAGACCATGGAAAAGCATCATCGGCAATAAGAAATCATGTTTTGTCCTATAGTGAAATGCATTTCCTAAGCTATTTCAAACGTCCTTCAGGAATAGGTTGCTCTGATCCTCTTGGAAAAATCCAAAACAATTCATAGTATTTTGAGCAGGAGTAAACAAAGAGCCACAAGATTTAATGTGTGCCTTAATTGGTGCTTTTTTTTTTTTTTTTTTGGAAAAGGAAACTCCAACTCAGACAGGATCAGACACTACCTACTTCACCTCTAGGCCAAATTTAATTCAAGATTTGTATTTCCCATTGACTAGATGGAAAAAAACACCAATGTATGTAACATTGATTGGTTTGGTTTTTTTCAACAGAAGGTGATAAAAATTTGCAGGAACATCACATGTTAGAATAGTTTTTTCAGATACAGAGAAAAGAGTGTGGAAACTTTGGAGCCAGCCCTTTTAAATTCTAATGCTGGTGATAGAAATGCCGATATCTTTGCCTTTTGGGATGGAATTGGACTACATTTGCGAACACAGATCAGAAAAATAAATCTGACCAGATTTTGAAAAGGGAGATAGATAGAACTGTACATGCGGGCTGCTAAACTTATTAATTTTCCCTATTTTGGATGGGCTACTCTGCTGAAAGCAGCAAGCACTCTTAACATGACCCTTGTGTGCAATTTCAGTTAATTTTTTTGTCTGTTTTTAGGTAGAACTAATTTATATCTCCTAGTAAAACAAAAGCATTTTGATTGGATTTTGATTTCATTGATTGTTCTTAATTTTTTTTTTTGCGATTTTTGAAATGAACACGGGGGGCGGGATTCAATTTCTTGATAAACAATACTGTCAAGCATAGCGATTTCCACTTCCTTATTCCCATCTCACATTCTCTATTATAGAATTTAATGTACTGAAAATGTGTCTGTCTGTCCATTTCTCCCTCCTCCACCCACCCTCTCATTATCTAGTTAGCTAGCTATCATTTATCACCCATCTATCCATCTATCTCAAGTCTACTTTCTATAGTATCATAGGTTGACTTAGTCACAAAGCTTTGCGGGAGAATTTGGATGTTTTATGGGGACTGCTTTATTCTGCTGAGCCACATAATTAGTCAATGGGGTTTTGAAACCAGGTTTCATGGACCACAAACAGTCAAGATGTGATGTAATAAAAATATGCAGCTTGAAGAATTCTGAGGTCTCTGTGTTGGATTTGCCTGAAACCTAATTTCAAAGCCCAATTGTCTAATTCTCAGAGCAATTCAATTTCCCCCTGGCAACTTTTAAAGCTTTGGTATCATTTAATGTTTTCCAGTGCTTACACTCATGAGTAAAAAGGAAAAGCTGTTTTCAGATTCTAATCTATGACCTCTAACCTATCCTTCACTTTTAAAGACCAAAGCCGGAGAAGAAAGTAACAAATTAGCTTCATCATGTACTTCAGGTCAGTGAAGCTTTTAGTTAAGGGAGGCCAAAATACATTTCTGGTTCCTAGACTGCAATCTAGAAAATAAAGTAGCTTCTGTAAAAATAGTTATTAGTAAGTGAGGTGATTTTCAATCATTGTAATCACTGCAGTTTATTAAACAATATTTGTTACAGACTATATTAGTCTGTTAATATAAATGAAATTTGCATTTTTAAAATCATATGAGTTTTTACAACTGTTGTTCTGTATATGCTTATTGTATGGTTGTAGAGGCCACACTTCCCATACTTTTGAGTAATATAGATAATGTTATTGCTGGGCATCATAAAAGGATTGTTTTCCATATCTACTGTCTTTTCTGCTTGCCCATGTTTTTTCTTTTGAAGGGCATATCAAAATATGAAAACTCTTGGGTGACTCTGCTGGAGACTGTAAATGCAGTCTCCAAGATGGGTTTGCTTTTTGTCTGAAGCTTATCAACTCAGCTGGAGAAACTGGTTAAATCAGAATAACTCAGTGGTGTAAAACTGAGGTCCCCAGCAAAGTGACCCTGAGGGCTGATGTGCTTGGCCTCCGTTCCCCTGGTGCCCATAGGTTCCCTACTCCAACGGCATTCTTGGGGAACAAGAGGGGAAATCATGATATGTGCATCATGACATCGTCATGCAAATGCTACTACTTGGCATCAGTTGATAGAGTGTTACACAATTGTGCCATTTGCACGGTGACATCCTGATGCATGTACTATCACTATTGAAATTCAGCAGCAAATCACCATTTTTTGTGACATGATTGCATATCTTGTTAGAGGTGCGGTGGCTTTGTAGTTAGAATTTAAGCCTGAGTTTGAGATCCAGGTATTGCATTGCAGGTTGAGCTCCGGCCACTTGCTCCAGCTCCTACCCACCTAGCAGTTCAAAAGCATGTAAATATGTGAGTAGATAAATTGCTACCACGTCAGTGGGAATGTGCGCAGGGACGAAAGCGGGGAGTCACGGTAGACATCCCTTGAGCAACAGTGACATCACTAGTTAATACCTCTTGATCTGGATGCACCTTGGTGGCTGTTTCTTCATCTCATTGGCTGCTGAACATCCACCATCTTGATGCAGTAGAATCCTGGCTTTCTGTACACAGCCATATGTGAAATAAATAAATGTAAATAGAGGTTCAACCTCTGTAGGCTTAATATTTCTATTTTTGCATTAAACTTTTCTATCTCTTCCCAAATCCCTAAAATTGGAATTAATTATTTCAACTCCTTCTCCCATTTCTTCTGAAGACATCACTTCATGTCTCTGTAATTTTTTGAATTCTTGGACATGAAAAATTAAAGTATGACCCTTATCCCCAATAAAAAGTTGCTCGATCTGGCCAAATGCACACTAATCTGTTCCTGTTAACTTTATGCAGTTTTCAGCAGAAATGGCAAACAAATCTATAGACCCAGGTAGTTTATGCAGATTGCTTAGAACTCCTTTAACTTTGGGATTAAGAGTCATGATGGTATATTGGAGCCAATGTTATGCCATCCATGAACCTATTCCTGATTTCCTCCAACCAGAATATTAAAAATTGGAAGCTGGCAAACATAATTACTGGTGAAAATATCAAAAGATAAAGTGCCTGCTGTTAGTGGAATATTAGTCACATTTTACTTTAATTCCATTTACAGCAACATTTCTAGAATGCATCTAGAACCCTATTATGACAATAGAATGGAGCTTAATTATTTGAATCGTTTACAAAAGAAAATATTGTTACAACTAGTGGACACTCACCGCTGTTTTTCTTCATGATTCTGCCATCACCTTATGTACAGGCCCTTCCCAAGACAGCCTGAAGTTGCCCTTAACTATACAAATATTTTCTCCTTTATGCCAACATAGGTTTTATGATGGATACAATGTGATGTGCTTTCAGTAGACAGTCTGTCAGTAGCACACTCAGGTAACCACCAGGCAGTGAGATTCTGCTTCACCTATTAACTAATTTAGGCTGTTGCAGACATGCCTCCTTCCCTTTGGTCGCTCTGCTCTATCTTCCAGGCCCGTGCTTTGGATAATTGGAGTTTAAATTAGTCCTTTTAAATCAGTATCAGCCCTTTACGGTTGACCAGACAAGGACGCCAGAGTTATGAATGCTAATACTACTTTATTGTAAGGTTACAGCATGGGTGTCAAACTCACGGCATCACATTGCCATTAAGTGATGTTGGGTGATGTTTTTCCCTTTTGCGGAGCTGTGGTGGGTATGGCCTGTATGTGATGCTTCCAGCCCACGGGCCACCAGTTTGACCACCCCGGGTTACGGCAATAGAATCTTGCAAGTTTCAATGTGTTTACCTCCTTTCCCTCTCCCTTTATCTTCATGAAGAAAAGGCAGGGTCATGGCTGAGGTGATGCTTTCTCAAAATACATTTCTGCCCTGGATTCATATTTCTTTTATCCGATTGTTTGTCTTGTTTGTTGCCTCCTTCTTCTGCTCCTCAAGGTTATTCTCACTGCCTATTACAGTCTTGTGATCCTCCTGCCTTGTCAACCAATTCTTAATGTTAAATCACATTCTTCTAAATCAATACTAAGCCCATTTCTAAAAAGAATTCGGTTCAAAGCTAACATCAGCTAACACACAGCTTTCTTTGAATGCACCTGAGCAAAACACCTGGGCAAAACCAGACCGGATTTTTGACAGGTCCAACCATCAACCCAAACATCTTCCGTCCCTACCACCATCCTTTTTCCATGCTACGAGATGATCATTCCATGCTTCCAGGCTAGCTGGCGATGTTCGATCAAGGGGGAGAGAAGCAAAGGACAATCTGTGTCCTTAGCATGTCTGTAAGAAATAAGAGCCGAATCATTTGTTGGCATTATGCCTGTAGCAGGATAGAGTCAGGGCAGCAAATGTTATGTCGGTATAATTTTCCGTTGGCTCAGAAACTGGCAATTGCAATGTAACTGGCTTGTGAGGCACAGCCCTTAATATCATCTTCGCTAGAATTGACATTTTTCACTGTGCTTTCTAATTAGTTTCAAATCATCTGGCTGTGACCTCAGCATGTCTTTTCCCTGTTTCTTTTCATAGCTGCTTTTCAGGAAACGACGGCTTCTTTGTTTTATCATGCCGGGCGAGTTTGGGTTCTCACCAAAGCGGGAAACAAAGGGAGGAAAACTCTTTGTGGGTTACTCTTTCCCTTAAGAGGGCCTGAGATCAAACAGTCTCTTCAGCGTCCCTGGCTTCCAACAAAGTGAGGCACTGAGAAAGCCCTTCTATGCATCACTGTTTGTTTAACTTGGTCTTTTCCCTTTGATCTCATGTTAACATACCTCAATGGCAGGTAATGATTGATAATGTTGTATTGTAAAGTTCAGGTAATAAATACTGCTTTGCTCATAATAATGCTGAATAATGTACTTTTTATGACCCAGTTTGATGGAAAATTTTCTTGTCAGCTCTGCCTAATTGTCCAAACAAAACCACCCATTACTTGAAGAAGTGCATGTCTAACTTAGACATATTAATTAGGGTCATGACTGAACTGTGCAGGGGAATATGGTGACACTTCTGCTATCTTTAAACATAATCGTGGGACAGGAGCCCTAATGCTAAGCTAAGGTTTAATGGGCAAACATTGTTTACATGATCGTACAGTATGTAAGTGTGTGTGTGTGTGTGTGTGTGTGTGTGTACTCATGCAGTAGAATTTATCCTATGTGGCAGAAAGAGGAGGTCAGGATAGTCTCATCTACAAGGTCTCCCAAACCCTGAAGAATGTATTTTAAGAATGTGATACACAATTTAGGGGTGGGAATCCACTTAGCCATGTAACTAAGCATTTGTTTATGTGGTGGAAGTCATTTTCCCATGCTGAGCTATGGAAGTTGTGGATTTATTTATTCATATTGTGCATTTTTTTTTTAAATTAAAAAACCTTTATTGTGTATTCCAAGTGTTACAATTAAACGGGAAAAAAAATAACATCTCAAGCATATCAATAAATCCTGTCAAGTTGTAGTTTAAAAAAAAACAAATAGAAAAAATAGAATACTAACCACAACTTACCTGTCTTTCTATCTTATCGTCCCGTATTTTTTAAAAATTTCCTGTATTTTTTCTGCTACCACCTTACATGTGTGCACTATTCCGAGGCCAAGTGGGGCGGACTGTCGGGAGGGGATTCCCCAACAGCCATCTGGGCCGCGGAGGGAATCCCCATGATGCCCCACGCCCCACCGCTGCTCACCTGGGCTTTGGGAGGATCGGTAGGCTGCCGTGTCTCCAGTGCACGCATGCGTGCGGGGGCGGGGCACGCGTGCAGGGGGGCGGGGCACGCCTTTCCCATATTTTACCATTTTGAACTTGACAGGTATGCTTTGGGAATTGCGATCACTCCTCTTAGTGGAACTTAGAGGGTGTGTGTGGGCTTTTGTTATTCAAGAGCTGCCAGGAACTGTATACTTGGGTTTGGGCATTTCAGTAAAGACCTTTTAACCTACCACTATGTGTGTGTGCATGAGGGGGCAGCAGTCTCCTGATTTTTTACCTTGATACCTTAACCACTAGACCAAAGTGATTCTCGAGCAAACCTTTTTAAGGAACATTCTTAGGAAAATACAGAGATAGTCTAATCTAAAATTGTTAATGTTATGCTTGTTGCAGCATATTCCAGTAGCTAAGAATTCTTCTGGAAGTCCACACTGAGGGTCTTCCAGACTGAGGGTCTCCAGGTACTTAAATCAGCACGCCTATCTTGACTGAACGCGAAGTTGAGGAAGCCTGGTTTAAAAAATGAATGTGTTCTTTCACGGCTTATTCAGGCAGAGCTGTGGGAGGAGGTGATTTGAATTTCAGAATGGGTTCCTAAGTCTCATCCCAAAGGAACAGAGCAACTGTCTTGTCAGATCATCCAGCGGTTTATTCGTCTGATCTACCATTCTCTCTCTGAGGGCAGCCAGCATTTTAACTCCCTTATGGAATAACAGCATGATCTCGTCCTGATTTCTTAGCACCTCCATCATCTGGAATTGGAAACCTTGCTGGCATTTATTCCTTTGTTATCCAATCCTGATGAGTAGGATGGAAATCTGATTTTCCTTTTCTCAGCCTTTAGATTATGATGGTGGCTATGAGTGTGGACAGTTTTTTAAAAAGGAAAATTATAAGGAGGTTTATCTGTAGCTCTAGGATGGAAACAAAACCCCCAGGCCATGGCTAATCTCTGTCAGGCCACGGGGAGATGAGTGGCATTCCTTCCAAGAAAGTTTTTGGAGTGGCTTAAATAGTTAAGAAGTAGCTTTCAAACTTATGCTTAGGGTTGGATGAGGGAGGCAAACCATCCCAGCTTCAGTTTTACTAATTTAATCTGATTCTATATTGTTATTATTATTGTTTATTATTAGACCCTGTTACCTACAGTCAATTAAAACTGAGCAATACATTATTGTTGTTAGTTGTGAAGTCGTGTCTGACCCATCGCGCCCCCTTGCACAATGTTCCTCCAGGCCTTCCTGTCCTCTACCATCCCCCGGAGTCCATTTAAGCTCACACCGACTGCTTCAGT
>JANHFR010010667.1:210501-224523 GCA_032468015.1 Mimophis mahfalensis | reverse complement strand
CTTTCCCCAGCATCCAGCTAAAGCCTTGGAGGCTGGGGAGAGTGAAAAGTAAGCCTCCCGGCAGCCGCGAAATGCCCCGTATCAGGCCTTTCACGGCTGGATTTTCTGGACTGGGTGGGTGAAACCGCCCCCCCCCCACCTCCAAGGGATTACTTTTCATAGATTTTTCTGGACTGGGTGGGCATGTGACTCGGATGGGTGGCCTGCCCTGTCACATGACCACTTAGCCACGCCTACCCAGTACATGACTACCTAACCATACCCACCCAGTCATATGACCACCTAGCCACGCCCACTAAATCACACCCACAGAACTGGTTGTTAACAAATTTGAAACCCACCCCTGTCCAGGGGTAGGTCATTCCACATAGTAGGCACTCCCACAAAGAAGGCTCTCCCCCTGGGGTTCACCAGCTGACATTGTCTGGCCAACGGCACTCTGAGGAGGCCAACCCTGTGGGACCTTACCAGATGGTGGGAGGCTATCGGTGGCAGTAGGTGGTCTCGCAAGTACCCTGGGCCCAAGCCATGTAAGGCTTTAAAAGTTATTACCAGCACCTTGAATCAGACCTGGAGAGCAACTGGAAGCTAATGCAGGTCACGCAGGAGTGGTGTAACATGGGAGTACTGAGGTACCCCCATAACAACCTTTATAAAATCCAAGACTTAATTTTTCATCATTTAAAAATTGGCTTGGATACCAGCATAGTATTATTTACAGGTAGACCTTGACTACAGTTCATTTAGTAACCATTCAAACTTACAACGGCACTGAAAAAAGTGATTTATGACAATTTTTCACACCTATGACCCTTGCAGCATCCCCATGGTAATGTGATCAAAATTCAGAGGCTTGTCAACATTATTTATGACAGTTGCATTGTTCTGGGGTCATGTGATCACTTTTTGCAACCTTCTGACAAGCCAAGTTGAAGGAGGAGCCAGATTCACTTAACAACTAACTTAACAATTGCAGTGATTCACTTAACAAATGCGGTAAGAAAGGTTGTAAGATGGAGCAAAATTCATTTCAACAACAGAAACAGCCACAGAAATTTTGAATTCAATTGTGGTCGAGGACTACCTGTATTTATGTACCACCTTATGTCAACTAACGTTTTATTCTTGTCTTTGAAAAATAAGTGGAATGGGACTAGCAGGTATAGTTAAAAAAAAACACGTAGAAGGTGGAAGGGGATTCCATTCTATCTTTGTTTATATTTTAATACAGCAAATTAATTAATACAGCAAGGTTGACTCAGCCTTCCATCCTTCCGAGGTGGGTAAATGAGGGTCCAGATTGCTGGGGGCAATATGCTGACTCTGTAAAAACTGCTTAGGGAGGGCTGAAAGCCCTGATATGTTGTAAGCCGCCCTGAGTCTTTGGAGAAGGGCGGCATATAAATCAAATAAATAAATAAATGATCAGCTGTATCTAAAATGCAAATATTTCATTGCATCAATAGAGCTTTCCAATAACAGGCTCTCCTGCTAGAATTCAAGGAAAATAGAAGAGGGGAGATTCACCTAGTTTGGAATAAAGGTGTTGGGCTTACGGTTCTGAGAGTGAGCTGCAGTGAGTTGTTGATTTGTTATCAAAACACCGTTCCTTGTTTAAGTTATTGAAATGTGCGATCTCTGCAGAGCTTGTGAAGCAAAAACAGACCTGACAAGACGGCCCCATCCCCTTTCTCTTTCCCCAGAAGCCATTTACTCACCTCCAATGCGAGCAAGCCCATTTTGTTCTTTTTCCTGAAAACGCTAGCCTAAGCAAGCCCCTCTATCTCTTGTAATGAAAGATGATCATCTCCAAAGGGCTAAAATTCCATCCGATTGCCAGCCCTGGCGAATCACTCCTGGCTTCTGATGGAACATGACGTCGAGGTAATCTGCAATTTGCTAGGGACATTGTTAGCACGCTTTGCCTCCAGGGTAGGATTGTAGGCAGGCCTCCAGCAGATGTGTGCTGAGAAATACAGGCACATTAGGCATGCAGGAGGCCCCTGCTATTACCCTGGTGGATCTAGTGCCCAATCCCCCAGCGACCCCAAGGAGGTATTAGGTCAGTTGTGTTACATTAAGTGGCAAGTGATAAATTCAAGATGACAATTCCAAAACAGCCATGTTTCTTCTAGTAATTAATTCCAGTGGTGCCTGCGGCCACGCCGGGCTTCCTTGCCGCCAGTGCTGAGCAGCTAATGAGAAAACATTACAGCAAGGATTAAAGACCTGTACAATCTAGCAGGATTATCTAACAATTTATTAACCCTGGCTGAGAGGGATAAATGAAATCTATCAAGCAGATGCAGGTTTAACATGCAAAGATGAATTTGCAGCATTGTTTCCTTTCCCTACCTCACTCCCTCACCCCCTTGCACTCAAGGCAGGCAGCTACTCTGAATTTCTTTATTCTGGCCATTGACAAAACCAGAAGGAAGTGCATTAAAAAAAGATATGTGTGTGTTGGAGGCTTTTGCTCCTGGAGCTCATGTTTGCATCCGTGAATTCTCCAATGACAAATCAGAAAGTTTTTTATTGTTTAGTCTTGGTGTTATGGTCATCCTTTCACTTAAAAAAACAAAAATCTGCACACACTCAGAGACACTGATTCTAACGGGTATACATTTTAACTACTCCTAGCCCATCCTACTTTTTTTTTTTTTTTAATCCCATTTATATGCCACCCTTCTCCGGAGACCCAGGGCGGCTTACAATCTATTTAAGCACAAATCAATGCGCTTAGCAATAGCCTTCATTCCTTGTATTAGCGGCATTTTTAGAAAGTCAGCTTATTGCCCCCAACAATCTGGGTCCTCAGTTTACCTACCTCGGAAGGATGGAAGGGTGAGTCAACCTTGAGCCTGGTGAGATTCGAACATGCCTAATTACAGGCTAGTGTTAGGCTTATTCCTTACAGCCTGCTCCACCAAGGTCTGGGTGCCGCACATACATACATCTCAAGAAATCTTGAATAATTCGAAAACCAGCCATCCCTGTTTCTGCATTTATCTACATTCAAATACATTAGCATTCTTAAATGATCTTTAAGAATTAATTGAGGGGATGAATAGGTGTGTAATTTTTGCTAAATTTTGACAAGTGGGATTGTGAATATGAGGGGGTGCTGAGAAGTTCCTGGCTTTGCCCAGACAGAAGAGAGCCAGAGTTATGAAATAACACCTTTATTCAACATATTTCCCCCTGAGAATGATGCACATGCTCCAGCATAGTTGCAGCTTTTCTAAATCATTCACATAAAAGTCCTTTGGTTGGGCCACAAACCAGATCTCAGCAGCATCTTTAATGTCAGAAATGTCCTCAAAACGTTGCCTCTTCAGGTGGTTCTTCAAATTCAGGAGCAGATAATAGTCTGAAGGGGCCAGGTCAGGTGAGTAGGGGGGATGGTGGACCAACTGGAAACCCAGGTTGTTCAATTTGGTAGCCACAATATTGAACAGGTGCACATGTGCATTGTCCTACAAAAAAGGGATCCCTTTGGTCAACTTTTGTCTTAATTGCGTCTTTCAGCTGGTCCAGGAGGTTAATATAATACTGTCCGGTGATACTAGAGCCCTGAGGTAGGTAGTCCACCAACAGAATACTGTCTTTGTCCCAGAAAATGGACGCCATGACCTTTTTGGCCAATTTCTGAGTTCGGAACTTATTTGGCTGCAGGGACCAGTGGTGGTATCCAGCCAGTTCTGACAGGTTCTGGAGAACTGGTAGTGATAATTTTGATTGTTTCAGAGAACCAGCAAATACCACTTCTGATTGGCTGACTGCATAGCCATGCTCACCAAGCCATACCCACAAAACCAGTAATAAAAAAATTTGAATCCCACCACTGGTGGGGACCCACTGTGGCACCATTCCTTTGACTGTTCCTTGGTTTCAGGATCATAGATTTGGAGCGAGGCTTCATCCTCAGTCACTAACCTGCCAAAAAGTCCTGTGCAGCTTCAAAATGGGCCAAAATGGCTTTGGATGCTTCAACTGGTTCCTTCTTCTGATCACTGTTCAAACATTTAGGCACCCACTTTGCTGAAAGCTTGCGCATGTCTAGGATAGTGTTGATAACAAACCCAACACGGTCCCATGAGATGTCAAGTATCTGGGCTATCTTTTTTGCGGATATTTGCCAGTCCTCAATAATCAGCTCATGGACAGCATCGCAGGTTGTTGGGTCAGTTGAGGGGTGCCCACTGTGGGGCTCATCTTCAACGATGAAATGCCCAGTCTTGAAACGAGATATCCAGGTTTTGACAGTGCTGTAGGAAGGAAACTTCTCCCCCAGTGTTTGAGACATCTCAGTGTGAATGTCCTTTGCTGACTTTCCCTGGAGAAACAAAAACTTCATGATGGCCGTAACTCCAATGACGGGAAATATGCTTATGCCTCTGCCATCACAGCTTCTCACTAAAAGAAAAAACAGTTTTAAGAATTGCAAAGGCCTGATATTTGCAGAGTTACATACTAAGATATTAGGCTGTCATATGCCCCACACTCATTTTTCTATTTCAACTGGAAGGGGGCAAAGCCAGGAACTTCTCAACACCCTTTCATATACTATATGTCTTGAATGATGTAGTCTACCTTCAGTCATGCTACTGAAGTATCATATTTATTGGTACACATTTAATGAGTTTCCCACTTTTCTCCAGACTCCAATATTCTGCACACTTAGAATGGAGAATAAGTTGGGTATGTGACTATCTGGCCCATGAAATGGTCTGTGGTCCCATTGGTTCCTTCTTCACAATGTTCTTTCTTCCTTTTCTATGATGTCTCTTTTCTCCATCTCCTCTGTTGAAGAGGTCTGTTGGAAATGTGTTTGTTGGGATCTGGTCTTCAAAGCTTAAGAGACCAATTTCATCCCTTGATACCTGCACAATTGTACTTCCACTCACTCACTTGGTATTGTGACATGATTTGCTTTCCTTCTAGCAGCCCCCAGGTATGATTAGAAAGTAAAGTATTCCTTTAGTAGAAAAGAATATTTGTGGTTCAGGGTTCAACTGTGTAGTTCTTGGTGCTCTCTGAGCTTGGTTGTTTGCTATACCCACATTAGAGGCTTCTCTAACTGAACTTGAGATTAGTAAATCTTTCTTAAGGATTCTAAGCACTTTGGGTCATGGTTGCTTGATGACCTTGTGCTGGTTCTCTGAACCATATTTTTGGATTAAGAAAATGAAAGTCCACTCCTAAATCACAAGCTCCGCATTGGTCAGAATAGGGTCTTCCATTTTGAAATGTTGAGGTGATAAATTATGTCTGTAGATCACTCTCAAAGTAAATGATAATCTCCTTATATAGGGTGGAAGTTATCTAAATAACAGGCATATATTTATTTATTTTAAAACATAGTCCAGAGGATAAATAGCTATTAGCTAATAGTTAACGCTCTCATTGCTAGCTCTTTTTATATGTGAAGGCCTAAGAGAGAGGGAACCATCCATTGGCATTAGATTGAAAGCCGAATGCAACATGAAAGTGGGATATGGATCCCAAAACTCAAATATGTTTAGGATGATACAGTTTTGTACCTAAATTGCTCAGGTTGATTCCATAACCACCTATTTCTGCAGGTAAATTTCCCTTCAATTAATTTACTCCAGAATTCATTTCCCTCTGCTCATCCACAGAACAATCTTTAAAAAAAAATTTCAATCAAGCCAAATCTGATTTATATGTGAGCAGAGGAATTTCAAAATGGTTCTTCAAGCAACTGTCTACTAGAGATGAGCAAACCTGTTGCCACTGTTTCTGAGATCTACACAGTCTGGTAAAGTGGAGATATTCTTCTGACTCCCCATATATCAAAGTGAAGTAGGCAAGAAGTAACTGTGACCACACTAAACCCATCACCAGAGCTTCATTTCCTTAGTTCTGGACTGCCACATAATTCCACCGCAGACTATTAGAACAGGGATGTGTAATAGTTTTTGAGCAAGATATCTGCAAAAATGTCCTGTTAATGTAGCAGCAGGATAAAATCTCAATAAAAATCCTTTTCCAAATTGGCTGCTGTATTATTCCTTAAATATATAATGTTAATGTAGCTGTAACTGGAATACTAATAAGGACATTTCTTATGATGGATATATCACATTATTTTTTAATAATATTAATTAAATCAACAAAGTACCTTGGTTCTTAAATTACTCAGACCCTAGGCAATGCTGCTAGATGTATTCTGTTACTTGTAAATGGACATTTAAAGAGTCAACAGCATGGTTTTAATGATGATATACTGTTGGGGAAAAGTGTGGGGCAATTTCAAAGAGGAAAGTATTCTGAAGGAGCACTTGAAGAGAAGGACAAGTCAAGAAAAAGAATAAAAGAAATTCAGTATGACATCGTGAGTAAAATTTCTACTATAAGAAAATAGCTATATGATTCGGAACTCTTAGTCATAAATATATAATACTCTTGTGCCTTTAGGTATGAGTTTGGTAGGAATGAATGCAGTTCATTTCACATGCATACACACATGCACACAGGTGCATAAAGTGAAAAGTTAAGAGTTTGGCACCCTAACAAGTTTTGAGATGAATAATCAGAAAACAAAGATATTAATTAAAAACCCCATGAAAATAGAGGTTGAAAAGAATTGATAAAGAAAATGGGTTTAAGATTAATAAAAAGGTAAAATATCTAGTTATTCACTATGACAAATATGAATTGAATGTTATCTCAAAATAATTATAAAAAATAATACATGTAAAGAAATTTAAAAATATATGCTTAGATAGGAGAAATTACAACTGCTATTGTTGGGGAGAATTTCTGTGATTAAAAATTAATGATTTCCCTAGCATAATGATTTTGTTTAAAACAATACCTGATTTGACAACTGTTGTGCCATTTACACAGTGGCAAAAGAATATATCCAAGTCGGTATGGCAAAGGAACAAAGCCGTGAGTTAAATATGAGTTGTTACAAGACACAAAGAATACAGGAAGACTGGGTTTTCTTGATTTGAAATTGGACTTTGCAAGTTGCTGTTTGGTTTGGATAAAGTGTATGTTGCTGAGAAATAGAAGACTTTTAGAATTAGAAAGATATGGCCCAAGATTTGGCATGGCATGGATATTTGTGGTATGATAAAGTCCAAGTTAATGTAGATTTTTAAAAAATCACTATATTAGATGTGGTATATATTGAAAATATTCAAAACCAGGTTGTGTCTGCAAACACCTTTGTGACTCTCAGAAGAAATGTTTTACAGCCGAGAAATAATAGTCAAACACAAATAGTAAACATACCATGAGTCACTAGAATTTTGTCAAGGGGAATAAAAAATAAAATCAAGAGGACATCTAATGGCAGAGGGACATAGTTATCAATGATTTTCCCATTTAAGGTAATCAGAAAGGTTCAAAGTAGAAGAAAGAATTTGTGGTATTGAATATTCTGATTTTGAAATAATTTTATACAATTTTGTACAAATGTTGAACATGTGATTGCGAAAATGTGTGCACTTTTATTGAAATTTGAAACAGAAGAAGAGCAAGAAGATTGATAAATGGGGCTAAAAAGTTTTGTTTATAGTACTGTTTTCCCTGAAAAATAAGACCTAACTGGAAAATAAGCCCTAGCATGATTTTTCAGGATTCTTGTAGCATAAGCCCTACCCCCAAAATAAGCCCAAGTTAAGATCATCAGCCAAACAGATGCATTTAGTAGTATATTTTCCTGAAAATAAGATCTAACCAGAAAATAAGCTCTAATGTGTCTTTTGGAGCAAAAATTAATATAAGACCGAGTCTTATTTTAAGGGAAACATAGATTTATAGATGGAACAATGGGGAAAAAGTGCTTTAAAAGATTGAAATTTACTCTATATAGTAAATACAACTTTTTTAACATGATGTACCACTGGGATAACCAGAATGTATAAAGGTACTTCAGATCTATGTTGGAAATGAGTACAACAAGGAACCTTTTATCATGCTTGATGAAGCTGAAAAAAAGCTGCAAAATTTTGGATTCAAATGTGTTGATTCAGAGGATTTTATTAATATACAATGGAAACCAGAATTTTTTCTTCTTAGGACGAAAGGATAAAGAGTTGAAAAAAGACATGGAACTTTATTTTTATATAGGATACATAGGATATATAGGATACACAGAAATATGAAATGCCTACAATGGTGAAATGGTTGGTGAAGATCAAGGGTCTTCAAACTTGACAGCTTTAAGACTTGTGGACTTCAACTCCCAGGATTCTTCCTCCAGTCATGTTAGCTCAGGAATTCTGGGAGTTGAAGTCCACTAGTCTTAAACTTGCCAAGTGTGAAGATGATGGAGATGATAGAACTTGCTGAGATGACCAAATTGCTTAATTAGAGAAAAGACAATATCCATGCTTATTATCCTGAAAACCCCTTAAGGACTTTTTGCATAATTTGGGGGAAAAAAACCCTTATGATACATGGTTTTGGTGTTTGGACAAGATAGATTATACAAAGATTGCTATAAGTGTATTGTAAGCTGCCCTGAGTCTTCAGAGAAGGGCGGCATATAAATAGGAAAGAAAAAAAAAAAGAAGAGAGTCATGAGGTAACATAAATTTACAACTGTACTTATAGCTGGAGTAAAGAAGATTGGAAACTACTTCTCTGTATTTTTTATTTTTTTATTTTTTCCTCTCCCTCTTTTTTTTTCTTTTTCAACTTTACCCTTCTCTTTTATTTCTTGCTTTTTTATTTCTTTTTCTAGTTTGTACTTTTTTTTTTACTCCTCTTTTAAATCTTTCAGTGAAATATCGCACACACACACACACACCATGTTCAGAGGTCTTAATTTTTTTCTGATTTTTTAAAAATACATTAAAGGGTTAAAGTGATGTCACTCCCTAGAATTTGCCTGAACCATTTGGGTACCTGGAAGCATTTGGTGCATTACGAATAAGGTCCAGAGAACCTGAGAACATTGAGGGATGTCAGGCTTCTGCTGCAGTCTGAAACTAGGGAACATATAATTGCATCATTGTCTCTCCTTCTGTTCCCGGGTGGAACTTGCTTAAATGTCATTTCAAACTACGAATCCTCACTCTCTTTCTCTTACGGCAAGCCTTATTCAACTGGCGCTCAGACATCCTATAATAGTGCCTTAGACCAAAGAGTGCACGAGGCTCCCGCAAGGGAATTCATATTCAGGCATCACCAATCATTGACCCAGCTATTGTTGTTTGTGATACTTACGGGTAAACTTTTGCAATCAATACAACATCAGCCCGCATTGCACCTGGGAATGAAAACCTGAAACAGCGCACTTAATCTTGAAGCCAGCTTACGCTCTCTGCTCTGTTGCTAAACTGGGTAGTTGGCCTATTTGATACAGCATTATTACTGCAGAGGTCAGATGTGAGCCCGCTTGGCAAGTGCTGATGAATGACTGTGTGGGAGGAAGCACCTCTTTCATCCAACAAGAGACATTTAATAATGAGGGGCCATAATGATGGACTTTTGTCGTTGGTTGGGAAGTGTCTGGAGTGAATGCTTTGTAAATACTTCCTGGATTTTTAAAGGGGAAAAATAGTACAACATAGTTCTAAGAAGAGACCTGAACATTACACAGCATACTTGAAGCTATGAAATTATATCTTAGTTCCTTGTAGGGCCGACTTTTGGAAATCCATAGGGCTGCAAGTATCTACTGTAGGTTTTTCATTAGCAAACAGCTCCTTCCATTTGTGAAAAGCTGGCTTTAAATCTATGCACCGCACAAGTGTCTAGTTCAGCTCTGAGATTCCTCCTCAGAAGCCCTGGAAGAACATCTTATCAAAACAAGAACATTTCCTACTGCCATACTTCTGCACTGCTTAAAACACATAGATTCTAGTGATAGTTTACAGACTAAATACTTTAACTCAGTTGCCAGTTTCACCTCAGACATGGTTGTAGGGGGTCTGCCATTACTATGAATTTATTTATTGTTTATTTATTTTATTATTGAGACTTATATGCTGCCCTTCTCCTGAAGGACTCAGGGCAGCTTACACTCCATAAAAGACACACAATAAAAAAGTTAAAACAATATTAAACCCGATTCTCAATAATAAATTTAAATTTAAGACGAACAAATTTAAAACCCCAAATTTAAAACTCAGTCCAGGTTGGCTTGTTGGAATAGCCAAGTCTTCAGATCGCGGCAGAAGGATCGGAGGTCGGGGCCCGTCCGGAGCTCCAAGGGCAATTTGTTCCAGAAGGGAGGCACACCCACAGAGAAGGACCTCCCCCTGGGGGTTGCCAGCTGACACTGTTTGGCTGATGGCACCCTGAGGAGGCCCACTCTATGGGAGCGCACTGGGCAATGTGAGGTTGTAACTGGCAGCAAGTGGTTCCGCAAGTACCCTGGGCCTAAGCCATGTAGGGCTTTGTAGGTGATAACCAGAACCTTGAATCACACCTGGAGGGCAACCGAAGCCAATGCAGTTCACGCAGGAGAGGCGTAACATGGGAGTATCTAAATTAAGGAAGTCCCTTGGCAAAAATTAAGTAGCTGCTTTGTGCAGTTTAGAGTCAACATTTAGGAGAGAACAAGGTTTGCAGATCTTAATTCCTGGATAAGTCAGTATTGATACAGATAACTGGCCAAGGTTGTGTTGTTCAGTGCAATCTTCCTCACTCTGGTATCCTTTGGATATACAGGTAATCTTCGATTTACAACACTCCACTTAGTGACTGTTCAAAGCTACATTGGCACTGAAAAAAGTGACATCAGAATTTTTCCCATTTGTGACCTCGGCAGCATTCCCCATGATCATGTGATCAAAATTCAGATGCTTGCCAACTGGTTCATATTTATGACCATTGCTGTGTCCCAAGTTCATTTGACCACCTTTTGTGATCTTCTGACAGTCAAAGTCAATGGGGAAGCCAGATTCACTTAACAACCAGGTTACTAACTTATCAACTGCAGTGATTCACTTGAGAAGGGAGGCATGAAAGGTTGTAAAATGGGGCAAAACTCACTTGACAAATGTCTCAACAACATAAATGTTGGGCTCAATTTTGATCATAAGTCAAGGACTACCTGTTTTGGGGACCAGAAATAACCAGAAATCTCACCCACAAACATATGACTTGAGGGCAACAGATTGAGGGGAACAAATTTAAATGGACCAGTAAGCAAATGGATAACCAACATTTTCTAACTAGCATTGGAATCAGATATTCTGTCCAGCACTAGATAGAAGTTTAAAGCACTCATTTTATCTGAAAATAACCACACAGGATTTGAGATTTGGAACTGTATTGACTGTACCAAAGAATTCGAATAACACCTCCCAGTTATATGAAATATTAGCCCTCTGGGATAGAAATAGGTACAAGGTTATCTTCTACAGTATTTTTTTTTTTTTTTAGACAATCCCTAAACTCTGTTTGCAATCAATTGCAAAGTAGCGCAGGCATAAATTATATTCAAGACTGAATTCACATTGACTAAATCCAAGCATTAGTAAAGTCCTCAGTCCATTCCCACATTCACATCTGAAAAAACGAAGATTTAAACTCAATTCTTGCTGACTGCAAATGAATGTCTTAAATCCAAGTATTTTAGCTGAAATGGGTTGTAAAATCAGACCATTAGTAACCTTGCTCTTTTATGACAGAAACTCAAATACTTAATCTGGGTGATACATAAAAAAACTTCATAACTCAATAGCTTGCAGAAATACCACCAACATAATATAAAATATTTGCTTACCTTTTTGGGGCGGGTGGCAGTTATGATGTGTCTTCCTTTTCTTTTCTTTCATATTTTAATGCACAAATATCTGAAGTTGTGCAAAGGAACATAATTGGATGTAATGGAATGAAGTTAGAAAAATATAAGGTAATTTTGCCACTGCATAGGTCCTGTTAGAATGTGGAGGCACTCAGTTGAGACACATAAAACTGCATGAGCCTCAAACGCTAGAAAATATACTGATGAAATTCAGTTACATTGGCATAAAGAAAGCCATGGAGGTCCTAATAGGTATTCTCCATCTCTAGTTCCAAAATTTTCTATAATATTTGTGCTTAATTTTTATAGTTAGAGCTCTAGAGCATAATCATCCAAATTGTAATAAAAATTGTATAATGTATAAGAACCCGTTAATGCCTCATTTCCCATCAAATGAGGTTAATCTGTCTCAAATGTGAATAACTTTGCTTTCACTGGGTCACTCAGAGGGTACATGTATCCAAGCTCCTCCTCGGTTGCAGTAATATACACAGAAAGCCATTAGAAAAGAATAATTGCTGATTCCCATCTTGCAGAGAAAGGAACAAACCCAATATTTTCACTGTTTTGGTTTGGTCCTGTTTTAAATCTGTCAAAGGAAGATGCCCCAGCTTAGCTCTTCTGATTCATCATTCAGAGGAATCATTTGTTAAGGTCATCTCTCTAGCTTTAGTCACTGTTACAATGGCCATCTGCACACCATCAAAAAGCAGAAAAAATGGCCACCTTAAACCAAACAAATGCATATTTGCGTCCCCTACCCTGTATGTTTAAATACAATTGAAAAGAAACAATGATTCTGGCTGGGATATTTGAAAAAGGGATCTTATCACAGAGACAAGAACATGACTAGGTGACTTTTGGATCTGCTCTATCCTGTTCAGAGCTACTGCTATTGATATAAGGGCAACCTCAGTTCTTTAGATCTCCCTTCTTGTGGACTGCTCTCTTAAAACCAATCTTTGCCTGAGGAGTCTATCAGACTGGCTTTCGGAAAGTAGAAAGCACAGTCCCTTTAGCCATTAGGGCACTTTAGCTCTGATTCTGCTAAATCCAATCTTATATCCATTTAATCAGAAGTAAGCTCCTCTGTATTTATTATACATAGACAGGTATGCCTAGAATTTCAGTTATAGTCACTATGCAACCTTTAGGCAGGTCAATCATCTAATTGGGCTCAAGCAGTTTAACCCATTCAACCCTTCCGTAGTCTGAAGCCAAATGAGATTGAAACTTTCCCCTCCTTGGCATACACCCATTTGAGTTTGAGAATTCTTCGACTTGTATAGCTGTGGAGGGTAGGGAGGAAATGAGGTAGAAAATGCCAGGTTAGGGTTCAATTTAGTATTTCCTCCTTCCGAGTCCAAAGTTCTGTCTATTGTATGGAAGAAGGGATTAAAAGAACCTGTGACTTTTAAGAACAAACTAAGATCAAGACCATTGGCTTTCAATGGGATTTAAGCTTTAGTTGGTGGATAACTATATTTGGGTGTGCTTATGTTATATCTCATTTTCTTTAGTCTTTTCTTCTTGTTGGAAGTAAGAGTCAAATTCTCCCATGCTGCTTAAAATCTTGGATTGGAATGACTAGTTTTGAATACTATCTCTGAGGGATAATGTTGATGAAAAGCGTACCTGCTCTGAATCTCTCTTAGAAGATCCACCAGAGATCCACCAGAATTTGTATTTAGTGGCAATAAGGAGAAGACCCTGCATCCATCCCCCGCCCAGTTTCCCAAAGAGCTTTTGTGAAACAAAGCCACTGTTTTTATCTTTGTGTATATTTTATCTTTGTTTAATTAGTTCTCACTTATGTTAATTCATTTAAATATTGTGAACAAATTGGAATATCAGGGAGGTAGAACAAATGTTTTAAATTAAAACAAGCTATTTTGGAAAAGCAGTGAAATAGGGTACTTATTTACAGTAACAAATGAGGTGAACCTCAGTAATAATGTCACAACAGAACATTGTGTGTTATCCATTGTGTTACCTCTCCCCTCACCAGTTGCGTTTCGCCACAATTGCGTGAGACCTGCTGACTTTGAATTGTGGGGAGCTGAAGTTTTACGCATATTAAAATTTCCAGGTTGGAAGAGGTTGTGATAGGGAACACGTTTCTCAAGAATGCTTTTTAGAGTCCAGTCAATTGCTTCTGAAGGTCACACAGAAAATGGATGAGAAACATTTTTAAATCAAAAGTGCCATTATGATTATTCTCTCTCTCTCTCTCTCTCTCTCTCTCTCTCTCTCTCTCTCTCTCTCTCTCTCTCTCTCTCTCTGTG
>JANHFR010010667.1:0-10339 GCA_032468015.1 Mimophis mahfalensis | reverse complement strand
AGGAATTTGGATTAAAACTTTGGAAATAGAGTATTAAATATAAAATTAACATTTTCCCCCTCTATACATGTTTACCAACACCTTGTTTAGATAATTCCATTTTGAATGATGTGTTGTAAATCTGCTTATCTGAAATGTTTGGCAGAATATTTAGTTTTGCAGGTTGGAGCTGTTGCCCAAAAAACAATACAATGTATGTGTTCTAAGGAAGAATTCTAAGGTCCTGAAACAACCACATATTAATGCATTTTCCTCTGTCTTCAAAGAATAAATAAAATCTACTTCTCATCTCAGAAATACATGTTTCCAGGCTATGGATATAATAATATATTCTCCAAGTCATGTATCATGTGACTGAATAAAGTTTTTATTTGCATTCATTTCTCAAATGGACCAGTTAGGGTACAGGGTGCAATTTTCCCAAGGGGCCACATGAGAAACTGGAACTGTTGCTACGGGCTGAACCAATAGGCTGAACTTAATTCCACTCAACATTAATTTTACCACTTTATAAGAAGCAGTAAATTACATGGTTTTGATTTAGTTGCTACTGGTAAGAATACATATTACATCTGATTTACCTCTGATTTCTGATTTTCCAATTGATGTTACACAGGCTGGATAGGGACAGCCAAAGGGCCAGATGTGGCTTGGGCACTGTAAAATTCCCAGGTTTGAATTAGGGTGTGATAGCAACTATGTGAAATTATGATGGTGCTGAATGAAAGGACTTGTGACCTGTAGTCAAAATTAGAGATGTGCAAGGCCCCCACAGTCCCGGGATGAAACTCTGAACAACTTATAACCAACTTCAGGCTGCTGTAATTTCCCCCTGCACACATTCCTATATCTACCCCAGTCTCAGCCTCCCTTTGGAGCACCAGTGTGCACAATGTTACCTTGTCTCTGCAGACTCAGGCCTAATATCCACCCCACCATGTATAGGTAACAAGACTTTATTCTATACTATTGGACCAAAAAGAAGAATTTCTTGAGAGAGAGAGATGTCTTTTAAATTATATGCCTTGTCTTGAGATATGTTTTTCAATAAAAAGAGCAAGATACGTTTTCCTTGGCAAATTTAGCTTAAAAAACCACATCTATTGCCAAGGAAGCAGTGGTTCATAAAAAAAAATACTTTTTAGCGTTTTGTGTTTGAATCCAAATATGTATTGATTTGATGGAACAAGTAGCAGCATGGGATCCTTTTCCCTTGTGCACTTCAATTATTCTATCTATGGTGGAAACAGAAAACAACTAAATTTATGTTGGGAGTAGTGATCTTCATTTCTGATGCTGACTTGTCTTCTTCAGGCCAGACATTTTCTCAGCTACTCTGATGGATGGTTGTGGGAGGAAAGCAAACTGACTAAATGGGTTCTTGGTTTTTTGGCAACTTAATGATAGTACTGATTGCATGAAAGTAGTAATTGTCTGAATGAAAGCTCATAAAGCTCTTCAACCATTTCTAGATGGGATTAGACTTTAAAAAGTTAGAGGGGGTTGAGGTATGCTCACCAGCTCAGAAGGCATGAAACCAATTATGGTTGGTTCATAAACTCTGCCCTTTTCAATATTGTTATTTAGCTATGTTGTGGCCAGTGTTCCAATAATGAAATTCGATTGCCCCATACGTTTATTTTTAAGGGCCTCGTACAACAGTAGTATATTGGGAAGGACAAATTCATACACTGATTATCCCCATACCATCTTGATATACAAGGGTCCAGATTTTTCTTCCTAGTGTATAATGTACATCTGGGCAATACTGTTGGGTGAACCAGAGTGCAATTTTGATGGAAATTGTGGGGAATTCTCATTTTACAACTGGTCCCTAGGGCTATTTACATCCTGGATTCAAAGTTCCCACAGCTAAATGCCCCACTCAATCCATACTATGGTTATATGATTGCATTGGGTGCTCAGCCTGCATTTACAGCCATTTGCAGTATCACACAATCATGTGAACATGTTCTGTATTTTTTGCTGGTTTCTGTCAAACACGCATTGCAGAAAGTGGATTTTCTAATCAACTGTGATATTTGTTTAATGACTATCAAAAAAAGTCAGAAAACCAGGTACAATCATACATTGAACCACTTACCAATCAGGACAACTTAAAGCTGTAATTCTGGGCTGAATTACAGTTGTAAATCAAAGGCTACCTGTATTCTCTGACATTGTTCACATTGTGTGTGTGCAGCAACTTAAATACAAGTGTTCCCTACACAGAAGGCCACTTTGAATTACCCACATCTGGATTTCTGCATCATGTTTTATGTGGAATTGCCATCAAAAACTCCAATTTAGTTCAGTCTGGCTAGTTAGCTTAAGTGGAATTATAATATCAGTTATAAGAACTTAATCTTGTCCATCTAGAGCTTTGGTTTGGTTTCAAATCATGACATGGTTTAATTTTGGAAAGAAAAACAACAGCCAACTATATTCCTGAAATATGGAAGTTTTAACATTTCAGGAAAAGAATTGACTCCACCAAGCCAGAGTAAAAAGAATAATCTTTCATAAATGGAAAATAAACTTACCCACCTGTAATTAAAGAGAGATTCACTTCACTGAATCTGAACACTTCACTGGAATCCATTAAAATCTAAAATTGGTTAGAACATTTTAAAATTTAAACTTATTTAAAAAGTGTCCCATTTGTATTCATTAAGATATAAATTTAGTCTACTGATTGTCAGGCTTAATTATAATAAACCTGTTTTAGAGTAAAAATTATTCAAGACCCATCTGATCTAAAGATTCCACTGACACATTTTCTGAAAATATTTTATATATTCCTCATTTCCACTGTTAAGTTTAAGAACCTCTGACTTAATAGTATCTAATCTGCTCTCAGTTTATGTTTCCATTAAGCTATAACTTTCCATAGCAATTAGGTTCCACTACTATTAGTCACCATTTAGTAATGTCTTTGTTTATATATTTATCTTGCTTCCATCACAAGTGATTCTGAGCACCTTACACACCTGAGCATAGTAATGGAAGTAAAAACAGGAATAACAAAATTACCACAATCATATACTCTTAAGCACCAAGGAACAAATGTAAACACTTACTCTGCAGGAAACTCCTCAAGGGACAAACTCCTCAGGTCCCAGAGGGTTGTTGTCAAGGCCAGTTCTGGATCATTTTTTGAAAGGCCAAGAGATTCAAGCCAAGTCTGACCTCCAGGTTCTAGAGCAGGGGGGATAGATTATACTTCTTAGCAGGTAGGGTTCCAAAAGGAGCCAACTGTTCAATATTGTAATGAACTAGAAGGAACCACTTTAAGTAGGATATTACAAAGATGGTCAGGTTCCTGGATCATGTAGAATTTTAAAGATGACAACCAGCACCTTGAATTGCCTCAGAAGCAAACTGAACTGGCTAAATAGCAGGGTTACATGTGCAGATAGACTAGTACCCATAAAGTCAAGCTGCTGATAAACACGGGCAGCTGCATAGTGGGCCATCCAAAGTTTCTCAGTAACTTTCCAAGTCAGTCCCTTGCCTACATCCCACAAATGGGTTATCAAAATATGAGTGATTTGAGGAAGGTTTTCTTATCCAGGAAAGGCCACACTAATTGGTGTACAAAATAAAGCTGTGAAAGGCTCTTCTGTGTATAGGTAGCACCTGTTCTTCAAGGACTCCCAGATTATAAACTAATTCTAAATGGGAAAAAGCAACTTGTCCAAAACCAAAAATAAAATATAGAATTTCTGGCATAAGAGGTTTTTTGTAACTCAGTAGATTCTTCACCTTACCCCTTTGGCATACAGGTAGTCCTCGATTTATGACCACAGTTGAGCCCAAAATTTCTATTGTTAACCAAGACATTTGTCAAGTGAATTTTGCCCCACTTTACAATCTTTCTTGCCACAGTTGTTAAGTGAATTAATGCAGTTGTTAATAACATGGTTGTTAAGTGAATCTGACTTCCCTATTGACTGTGCTTGTCAGAAGGTTGCAAAGGGGATCACATGACATCAGGGCACTGCAACCATCATAAATAAGAGTCAGTTGCCAAGCATCTGAATTTCATAATGTAACCATGGGGATTCTGTAACAGTGGTAAGGGTGAAAAATGGTCATAAGTCACTTTTTTTAGTTTTTTAAACAGTCACTGAACAAACTGTTATAACTCAAGGACTACCTGTATAGGTGTGGAATCTACCAAAGGGAGACATTGACACATTTATGTCCTGTTTAACCAATAAAGGAAAATGTACTTCATAAAAAGCTTGACTGATAATTGTCTGTTCAAGGTTCAATTTCACTTTGGCAAATCCCAGGTTATTTGGGATTTTTATTATGTTATTTTAGAAATATGCTTGAAATAATTACACATATTGGAATATTGTTTTTTGAGACTTTGTCATATAAATCAATGCAAGATAAATTCTTGGCATAATCTTAACTAATTATGTTTGCTGTTTCAATGCAGGTAACACAACCTGTAGAATATGAGTGATGACAAACCCTTTCTATGTACTGCCCCTGGATGCGGACAGGTAACATATGTATTTTAGATCTGTTCATTTAAGTCAAAAGAGAAACATCTGTTACATCAGTAGTAGTTTATGTCTGATCCTAGTAGCATCTGTTTCATTCTTTTAAACAAGAAGCAGTTGTCCCACAGTCTAATAATTCATTTCTTCCTGCATGTTCAATATCTGGTTCTTGGATTGGAATGAGCAGCAGGTTTAGCTTCCCTTCGCTTTCAAGATACATTATGCTATATTGAACGGCAATATAGAATCAGCAGTGGATCTGTATAAAGCTTCAATCCATGTGCATTTATCTGTTTATTTATTTTATTTATTGAATTTTTTATTAGTTGTAATTGTTCCTGATCAGCGCGTAGTTTAAAAGTGGAAAGTTAAACACATTAGAAAAACATTAAAAACTATTTCTTTTAACAGAATTGTTTCATTTCTCAAATTGCTTTATTTTTTGAATTGCTTCATAATTAGAAAACAATGTTATTAAATTGTTTACCTTAATTTTGAAAGCTATTTATAGTCATGCTAAATACTACAAAGGAGAAAATGAAAGAAATATAAAGAATATTTTAATGTTTTCCCATATGGAGTGATGTTTTCAATTATATGAAGTCGTGATTTCCCCATTCTTGTGTTGTTTTTGAGTGTATATAAATATTTTTGCAATATGTTTGAGGAACTCATTTTGTAGTACATGTGTGTTCTGAAAAAGAGTAGTTTTCTTGAAGAATTATTTTGAAAGTAATCATAAATAATAAATAGGACTAAGCAAGATGATGGCCTGGAAAATAAGGTTAATAACTGTCACTTAGTACAAAGAAAGCAAACATTCAGTAAATGGGCTCCCTCTTTGATTAATTGTGTTAATCTAATTGAGGAAAGAATTGTATTTCCACTAGAGTTCAAGGGTAGGGTTTTGATAATATTTTTGGAGCCAGCATTCTTCATCTGAAAGCCTGAATGGCTTCAGGAACTTAGGATACCTTTTATCATCCTGGGCTGATAATAGCAACTATGACCTTGCGAGGAGAAAAATAGCATAGCCTCATTCATGCTGATTTCACTCCAAGTAGGATTATGAATTATAAATGTCCTTTGGAAAATAGTTCAGAAAGTTTGATTTAAAAAACAGAGCAGCTAGGCTGTTACCTGAGAATGGATGACACAACTGTGTTATGTCAGCGCTTTGTAGTCTGTCTGCATATCAGTCCATTTTTCTTGCACCAGTTGAAAAAGATGGTAGTAGTAGCCTATAATGCCCTAAAGGACTTAAGATCAGGCTGTGGAATCCCTGATGCTCTCTGAGCTTGGTTGTTGCCTTGCAGAAGTTTCATTAACAACTAGGTAACATAATGAGTCCCTTTAATTTAACCATCAGTTAAGGCCGGTGTGCCAGAAGCAGTGCCTCCCTCTATTACTTACTTAAGCAGGACATTACTTTCTGCTGAGATGCTAGCCTGATATTTACATTTTGGTGGCAGATTAAGATTTTATTTAATTTATTTATTTTGCTTTAATAATGCTTCAAAATATATGTAATATGCTAGTTTTAAAATGGTAATATTTGTATAATTTTTTAAATTTATTGTATAACTTGTTTTAATTGATTGTATGACACCCAGAAAATTTCTGATGTGGGTGTAATAGAACAGAACAGTAAACACTAAGAAGGGGTAGGGAGATGAAAAATTCAGCATGATCTAACTTCTTTCTGATACCCTGAAGTAATTTAAGAAAATGCAATCCTTAAAGCAGTTTTTCAGTTTAAATTCTGTGATTTGTTTTCTTTTTTATTCTACATCTATAAACATGACCTAATGTGTTAGATAGCTAAATTGTAGCTATGTTATTTAGTGGATTAATATATTTAGAAATAATTGACATGGAAAATGGAATAGTCTATCTTCCTATGCGTGCCCTTTTTTGCATAATGTTTAAATGATTACTGAACTCACCTAAAGCACGTGTAGCATTCACATACTACATAGGGCGCACTGTTACACTTCTGAGTTTGAGGAATGTGGTAGCAACGATGCTTTGCAAACAACTGACCAGAAAGCCATCTCCCTTTTAAAAATGGTATAAGTTAGTGACCCAATATCACAGATATCTAATCTCTATCTAGTATCATAAAAAGAGACAAGGAAGAGAAAATGTTTAGGAATCTTAGGATAGAAATTCAGAAATAGTTATGGCTTATTAAAAAGATAAAGGTTTCCCCATCCAGTCATTTCTGACTCTAGGGGGCAATGCTTATTTCCATTTCTTAACCAAGGAACCAGAGTTGTCCGAAGACAATTTCCATTGTTGTGTAGACAGCATGACTATATGCCAAAGCACACAGAACACTGTTACCTTCCCACCAAAAGTGATACCTATTTATCCAATTCCATTTGCATGTTTTCGAACTGGTGGGTGGGCAGGAACATGACTCAGACTTATGCAAATAGGTAAATATTGTTGTATCAAGTTGTATCAAGGAAAACAGCACAGAGAAATAGTCAATTTTTTATATGTGTTCTCAATCTACGTTTAAAAATTCCTGGTTTTTCTGGAGAAGAACTAGAGCAGGGGTGTCAAACTCAAGGCCTGGGGGCCAAATCCAGCCTGGGGGTGCTTAGATCTGGCCCAGGGGACCACCCTGGAAAGGGTGAAAGTTGTGAAAGACCGGCCCGGTCCTGCCAGCAAAAATAGAGCTTGGGAGGGCCTCAGGAGGGTTGCAGGAGGCTGTTGCAGCCAGAAACAGCTCAGGAGCCTGTTTTTGGTGGCAGAGCGCTCAGGCCACCAAAGGCACCCTCAATACAAGTGACATTGAGATGACCACGCCCACCTAGGTCTCCCAAGGTCAAACACAACCCTAATGCAGCCCTCAATGAAATTGAGTTTGACGTCCCTGAACTAGAGGGTTCTTAGGTGGGTGGCAGAATAAAGGAGAGAAGAAGGAAAGACGTCTTATAGAATAAGGGCTTTCTGCCTGTTGCAAGACCTTCATATTTGCAATTTATCATAGTGGTTAAAACTCTGAATTACTGTGTGTCAAAATTTGTATTTAAGTAGAGTGAAAACCATTAAAATTGATATGTATAATTCGTTACTTACGATGATACTACTTAAATATTCAAGAGAATGGTCAATAAAAAAATGAATTTACAAGTATGTAATTGTATCAACCTTTTAATTAAATAAAAATCAATTGGCCTTTTCATTGCAAATAGTTTGTAACCCATTCTGAAAATGATTCCCACTGTTTAGTCATAATTCAAATTTATAACTGTATTTTAAAACTTCTTGTCGCAGCGTTTTACCAACGAGGATCATTTGGCTGTCCATAAACATAAACATGAGATGACACTGAAATTTGGTCCAGCTCGTAATGACAGTGTCATTGTAGCTGGTTAGTATATCTTTTATTAATCCAACTCTTGGAACATGCCCAGATTTTGTGTATTTTCTATATATGCTTGAGATCCTATCAGAGTTGTGGGGTTTTTTTGTTTTTTGTTTTTTTTGTTTTTGCAAATAAAACACAGTAATGTCATGTGTTGTCCTTTTCCTTAAGATTGATTGGTTGATAAATTAATAACAATCTGTTGGCTATATATGCTTCAGCCTTACTAATAAGTAAGGTCTATTATACAGAACTTCACAAAATTGTTGCAAGAAGTAACATCTAGCAATTTATCGTAGATACAGAGAATGCATATCCACACAAGATATTTTTTATCAAACTCATCTGTACATGTTGCTATGAGATAACTTCTTATGGTTTCTTACATTCTTACTGATCTTAATTATGTCTTATAAAGAAGCTTTAAAAATAAATTTTAATAGATTGAATACACTCTTGGTTAATTTCTTTGTATCTTTGATGGTCTTTTCCTTTATGGTAATATCTTCTTTTAAATCCTTCCATTTTTGCTTTTGAACAAAAAGGTTTATAGGAAAAATTGAAAAGGGTCTGAAAGGCAATATTAGCATACCACAGTAAACAGAATTAGGGTTTGTTTTTTAAAAATCTATTTTGTAATCAAAACAATGCTCACATTCTAGAATGATGCATTGACTATGTTTACATTGCGCTAAGCCAGAATATGGTTTGTTGGATTTGGATTGTCATGTTATATGATTTGATCTACAGGGGTTATACATGATTAATACTCGATGTAATGTGTGATCCAGGGCATAGGTTATTATGTTATTTGGAAATTATTCTTTGTGTAGACCTGATTCGAATGTATTTTACGTTATTGTACTGTATTGGAATACAATGGAATTATGTGTAATGTTATCTTCCAAAGGTAATTTTAATAAATGCATACACAAATCCTGTTTGAAAGGTAGACCATAACTTCTACAGCAAAATAATTTTATAATGTTACGATTTAGCTGGATTATTTTCTTCTTTTGCCCCTATGAAGATATGTAACTGTGATTGCTTGAACTATCTAGCAATGAAATACTAACATAGCTTCCTAAATGTGTTATCGTTCTATCACTGAGTCTCAATCATTATAACTGTCAGATATGAGATTCAAAGGACAAAATGAGATTTGGACGATGTGTGGGCACATATATCTTGAGAATGCTTTAAACACTGCTGTGTTTGAAAGATTATGTGCTGCTGACTGCAACTGATACACAGTTTGGAGAACAATACGTTAAGGTATCCTGATGAGTGCCCCTCCACGCTCTGATTATTTTGTTCTTCAAATCTGGATCTCACCAATATCCCATGTTATCATTATCATCAATACAAAATTAAGTGTGGGTTTTAGGATATTTATATTCTGCAGTGGTGATGGAAATTAAAATGTGTACTGATTACATTTTTTAAAAGTTTCTATCATTCTCTCCCTTTTTATTTATTTTGAATAGAAAGATACTATTCTTCAACAATAGGTGAAGAGGTGTCAGGCACAAAAGATCAGGACCACACATAAAGTTCCAATTAAACTTGATTTATTACTAATCATGCCTATGCCCAGGAAACTGCTCCGCTAACCACTAGCCCTGTCTTGGCTTTATATAGGAGCCCTGGTGATGCAGGTTGTTAGCAATTAGCCTAGCAGCCAGCAGCCTGTAATTAAGGCATGTTCGATTCTCACCAGGCTCAAGGTTGACTCAGCCTTCCATCCTTCCGAGGTAGGTAAATTGAGGATCCAGATTGTTGGGGGCAATAAGCTGACCTTGTAAAAATGCCACTAATAAGCAGGCATATACTACAGTATGAAGGCTATTGCTAAGCACATTGACTTGTGCTTAAAAATTGTAATCCGCTCTGAGTCTCCGGAGAAGGGTGGCATATAAATTGGATTTTTAAAAAAAGATAAGGGTCAGTGGAATTCAAGTGATATATAGGACTTAGTCCATTTGTGCCTACATAGAGACTTTAGGTGACTTCTCTTTTGACTCCGTCCCCATGTTTTGCCACCCCTTCTCATACAAGATGTGTTTTTTTTCTTAATACCTGACTTTTGAATTGAATTTTATGGTATTTTGGAGAAGGAAACATTTAATTCTGTGTTACATTTAATTTTGAGATTCCAGTGCAGTATTTGCTTTTTCTAAAGCCCATAAGCAAAGTAATGGGTAAAGCACATCTTCAGATACAAAAATGTATCTCTGTTCTTCCTTATATAGAGTATCCTGAATTTCTACAAATCAAATGTTCATATTTTTAAAGTTCTTTTAATTACTATGTTTAAATTTTCAATAATGTTGTTAAAACAAAAATATGGTGTCATTAAGAACAAGATACCCCTTTATGGATCGCTGCCTTGTCGCGGCAAAGGGGCTTGCGTGGCGCAATGAAGTTATGAGCTATGCCGTGC
>JANHFR010010663.1:0-21993 GCA_032468015.1 Mimophis mahfalensis | reverse complement strand
CCCCCCCCCCAGATCAGAACTGCTGTGTTTCTGCCATTCACCTTCAGGTGAGTCAGGACGGACACCCTCAGATCAATCCAGCTGGTATCTAGATTTGCCAGTACTGTATCTAGATCTGCTTCTCACTGTTCAGAAGTTAGTCCCAAATCTCGTCTTCAACTCAAGGAAATGGGCATTGGATTGCACTAAGCATTCTAACCCTCGTGCTGTTTTATTCAGGGATAAAGTTTAGTGGGGTTTGCTCTCTAATATTTATGCAATTAACTGCTGTCAGCCTCATCCATTCATCGATGTAATATTGTAAGGCAGGATCTTATGCATGCATATTTAGACTTAAGTTCCAGGAAGCTACGAAGTGGGGTTTATTCCCAGTTAAATGTGTATAGTATTAATAAAACCTAGCAGAAATCTGGGAGCTACAGTTTTGTCTGGAAATATTATTTCCAATGGTTCAATGCTATTAAATAAGCTTGAAAGCAATACAAATGCTCTCTAGAACTTAAAATTAGGAAATATTTTAAACCACCAAGGGAGTTAAACCACCAAGGGAGTTCTTTTATTTACTGGAGGGTAAATTGACAACCTCTCCGTCCAACATTTTTATCTGGGCAAATGTTAATTTCTTTTCTATGGTTGGTTAATAGCTAGTAATTCTGAAAGGGAAAATAAGTTTATGTTAACAGGCACAAGAGTGGAAAGCCAATAGTTGAATAATGGAGGTAGTCTTTCAGTAATGAAAAATTAAGTCAGTTACATGTCTAATTTCCTATTTGGAGATCTGGGCCAGTCACTCTCAGCCCAGCTCACCTCACAGCTTTGTTGTTACAGGGAAAATAGGAAGAGGGAGGTATGTTGGATTTGTTTATTGCCTTGAGTTATTTGTAAAAATAATAAAGGTGAGATACAAATAATTAAAAATAAATATATATTTCTGAAACAGATCTTAATGTTTTGAAAATGTTCTTTATGACAGTCTTCCATTCTTAATACTGTTAAACATGAAGATTCATGAGGAATCTCTATTCCTAGATGGTCTTGCTGAACAGTAAGCATTGTTTCTTATTAGATGTTAATATCTCTTACCTACAGAGAAGGCCACATTTTTTGTGTATTTACCTGGGAGTCGAGCATGCTGCAAAGGCACTTTCTGAATAGGTAGTCATAAAATATGGATATATTATTTTTTCTTTCCATAATTCAAGGGCCAGTATTTCTTCTATAGGTTAGAGACACTTGACTAGAAGCTGGGAGATTGTGAGTGAGTTCCAGTCCTGCTTTAAGCATGAAGTCAAGTTCAGGCAAGTCTTTCATTCCCAACCCTAGGAATATGGCAATAGCAAACCACTTCCAAAATTATTGCCAAGGCAACTGCATGCTCCGTTCCATGTAGTTAGGAATCAAGACCGACTCAAAGTTATAGAAAGAAGGGGAAAAGGAAATGGAACAATCAGGAAAACAGAACCACGTTCCAGAGTTAAGAATTTAACTAAGGTCTGGATTACAATTACCTTTTGGTTTCATAGCATGAGTCAAAGCAACAGGTGTTTCCATTAGCTAAAGACATAACCAAGAGGTCATAGAAGTATCTGTATAAAACTGCCACATCATGGTATTACTGAGCTTTTAGTCCTGCCAAAAAGCAAACACGTATTCCTAAGCAAACACATATTCCCAGGTCTAGTCCTCTACCCTTCCTCCTATTCTAATTCCAAGAATGAAGTCAGTACTCTTGAATGTCCACCATGGTCTGGGTGAAGGAGGACAAACCAAGTTGAGATGAAACTGTTGGTAAACAGAGACTTGGGCTTGAGGGGCAGAGATGGAGCCTTTTCTGAATGCAAGAAAAGTTTTAGGGGGAACTATTTTTGCCCAATTGCAGCAAGAACATTGACTGCAACACTTCCTCAGCTGGTTGGACTTGAAGACAGACATCCACACCTTAATTAAAAACCTGTCTTGACTACTGCAACATGCTTTCCATGATCTCACCTTGAAAAGCGCTGGAAATGGCAATGGGGCAAATTGCAGCACCCAACTCAGTGGTGGGATTCAATTTTTTTTACTACCAGTTCTGTGGGCGTGGCTTGCTGGGCATAGCTATGCTGTCAGCCAATCAGAGGTGGTATTTGCCGGTGTCAGCCAATCAGAGGTGGTTCTCTGAATCAGTCGAAATTATTGCTACCGGTTCTCCGGAACCTGTCGGAACTGGCTAAATACCCCCTCTGACCCAGCTGCTGACTAATACAAAGTCCAGAGTTCTTAGGAGCAGCACTGACTGGCCATTACTTAGCAGGCAGAAATAAAGAGGCTAAGAATGATCGTTGCTGTTCTAAATAGCTACAAATGTGATTACGGTACCTGCAAAAGTGCCCCTCTTTTCTGTACCTACAGATACAGAATACTGCTTGGATAATTATACCAAGAAGAGGGTCTCTTCTGAGACTCATCTCCCCAAAGCTACACGGGAAAAGAAGTTTCTTTTGTGTCTTCTGTGAGATACAGAAAGTGTTTCCAAGGAAGGCTTTAGCTCTTCCGGGTAGGAAGAGACTAAAAAGACATCCTTTTTGCCAAGGTTGCAATTTTTAATTATTTTTTATTGTTTTTACTTTAATTTTGTTTATAATCGCATTCATTTTATCATGTTTTATACTCTGGATCCGTGTTGTGGTAAGCTGCCCTGAGTGATAGAATGGACAGACAAGTGAAATATAAATTTAAAAAATAAATAGATGTTTATCACTTCTAGGAAGACTAAAGCATAGGTTAATGCCCACATCTCTGGGAAAATCAATGGCAGAGTTTAATTGATTTATGTAAATCTGGATTGCTAGCTGAGGGCTTTCCTCTGCTTACCATTTCACTCAGCTCACCCTATGTTCAAATAAATCAAGCTATTACTTTATCTGAGCACTGTTAAGAGACTCCTAAATCAATTGATACTATATCTGTGCTTTAATGGTAACAGTTCCACTTGTCAGACTAAGCTATACTGCACCATCTGTAAGGAAACCGATCTAGTGGGTTAAAAACCCCCACAAGTTTAGAAATATATATATATATATATACAACGTGTATATATGGTGTATGGCATTTATATATATATAAACCTTGTCTACGCAATCGTGTGAGAATATTAAAACAATAATGCTCCGGAAAGTGTTTCTGCTCAAACCTCATTGGAATAAATAAAAAGTGCTAAAATGTGTTGTCTCAGTAGTGTTTGATGCATTGTATTTTGAACCCCTTTCTTATATAGATACCAGTAGATGAACATGTTATTTTAAATGGTTTCAATATCCCTTTTATATGATTGTTATATGTGTTTTTTTTTATTTGGTTTGATGCCATCTGCATACAATTACCGTAATAATCATTTTAAAGTAATGTATTGTAGCAAAATAGTTGAGCCTGATTCTGAAAACTCACATTTCCCCCTTCTTGTCGTGGCATATTCCAGCTAGATTCCAAGACAAAGCTGAAATTTACATCTATTTAAATAAGTAAAACAAACTTTTATTTAATGTAATGGACCCTCTATTACAATCCAAGAACCTATATTTATTCAGTTTCCCATTTTGGCTGATATAGTTTGAATTCATACCTACTTTCAAGAAGATATTTCCAGTAGGTATTTATAAGCAGGGTTTTAGTGATATTTTTTTTAAAAGCAGAAGTTTTAAATGACATTGAAATAATGATGTGCATTGTTATTGCTACGGAATTGTTAAAATGAGCTAACTGTCAAGATGCTGCTACTTACTAGAAATTAGCCCCTCTGAAATCAATGACTCCATTTCTGAGCAAACAGCAAAGATAGATAGAAAATGTTCATCAAACATCTGCCTTACAATGTAAAGCAAATCATTAGTGTGCAAAGCAAGATAGCTATACAGCTTCTTCCTATTGAAACATGTCTTACTGACTAATGGGAAAAAGTGTTGGGCTTAAAGATACCAGTGTTTTTAAACTGTCATTTCTTTCAAACTTCTTCACTGTGGTTCCTAACTGTATAAATACGAACAACAAACAGAGCTTTTCTGGAAGAAAGACAATTAATAAGTGAAAGTGTAAGAAATAGACATTAAAAGGGCTCATTAGCACTTTCCAAATGAAAGGTATTGCAACAGCAGTGTATGCTGAAATAAAATCTTCAGATAGAATCTTCTCAGGATCTAGTGACAAATAACTTGAAACAGGCGGCTGTGGGTTGTTGTTTTTTTCTTTTTTATAAAAAAATCTTTATACAAAATAGCTTTTGACATACAGAATTATTTTTACTTGTACAGTAAGTATGCAACCTTTGCAATATGTCATTTGGCATTCTGTAAGCATATTCATTGTTGAGAATTGTATTTGTGATATGGAAAGTTATGTACTAAATGCATAGGCTGTTATTTGATTTATTCCACAGGCTATCTCAATCGTCAGTAAACATCCACACCTGTAAGTGTGTATGGCAGGGGACACAACAGATCAAACACTACAGATCAGCAACTCAGAGCAGAAATTATAGCTTTGTAGGCATTTCTTTAATATATTAAATATAAAATGTGGTATTTCTTACCTCAGCATGGAAGTTTTTATATTTACCTTCTCTTTTTCCTTCTTTCCACCCTGAAAGATTTTGTCAGTATGCCATAGCATCAACTTATAAATTTACAAAGATACAAAATATGTTTTATTTTAAAATTTAGACAGATAGATGATAGATAGATAAAACATTAAAAAAATTAAAATAAAAGTGTATACATCACCTATATTGCAAGCAGTGTGTTCTAAAATTCAATTCCACCATGTAGAATTCTATCACAATTTATTTAAAATCAAATTTAGGTAGGACCTGAACTTTTTTTTAAAAAAAAGCTTTTATCATACAATGTTAGTTCTGACCTTTCTATTTCTTATTGTTTTGGATAACAATTTTAGGAATCATTGCCATTATTGTCTGGATGTTGTTAAAATTGCATTTCAATTGCATGGCTTTGCAAGCAGCAACAATATGCCTAGAGTAGTTCCATAAAACAGCTAGCATAAATAAGTACAAGAGAAGCATGAAATAAAACAGTGCATTTTCAATATCTGTGAGGCAACAAATTAACAAAATGATATAACATCATATTAAAATGTTAAATTAACAAGAAATTTAATATGTTCATATTTCAAAAAGATTACTTTTGAAATAAATACACTAAAATATTGAATTGTGTGATTCTAAATAATTGTGTGATTCTTAATTGATGCTAGATGAACCAATGTAGATACAAAATTCAAACTATTATTACCGGTAAATGGTTCGAGGATGATAAAACATTTTCACGAATACATTGCTTTTCCACCTAATTATATCAATGTAGCAATTTTTTTAAGACAGACTAGTGAGGCAATAAATTTTTGATTTTTTTTTTAAGGAAACAATAAAATGTTCCATACTATAGACAGCATTTTGTAACATAAATAAGCAGGAAAGATTTCTGTAATCATTAATGATTGCTTTTCACAGCATATAGGTTTCAATAGAGAGCTTAATATAGAGAACAGTCCCCAGCAAGATTCAAGTACATAATTGTTTTGGGGTTGTTTTTTTTAAGATTTTGCATTTTAATGAATTCTTTATTAAGGTTATTTTTGTCAAATAGATGCCATCCCTGTATGATAAAGTGATCAAAATATCTGTAACATTCTTCAGTTGTTCCATATAAAAGGCCAGATAAATGTAGATGTAAAGATTGCCACACAAAAAATGTAAGATTTAATGGAAAACACATTTCCACAGCCTCAACTGAGGTACGTCCATCATAATCAAGGGAGAAAAAAATGCCTGTGATAGAAAAGACAAGGGAAGAGCCAGAAGCAGAGGCAGAACGCACGACTTCTAAGCAAAGTGAATTCCCAGCAACACTGGGTGGGCATCTGCCCAAAACCCCCTGCCAGTCACAGTCAGCACAGAACAGGAAAATGGCAGGATTGGGATGCCATGTCAGGCCCAAACAGCAATCCTGTGGCAAGCTGGCGTTTTTCTTCATGGAAGATTCTGGGCGGCTACAAAAGAGTCCTTTTGCTCATTTTCCCTGACAGTCAAGAAGGAAAAGCAGATGTTTATAAAGCTGTTTGATACGCTGCTTTGCAAGATACGCTCAAGGTTGTTTTATGGATGTCAAGGAGGAGGAAGAACTGGAGAACTGCCCGCCTGGTATGCTTCAAAAAGCATTTCCATTGGCTTATTGTTACTAATGAAAGAAACACTTTGTGCTGCTACATGGTAGAGCCTAAACTCCCGCCATGCAGTCCTCAAACACACCAACACATATGCACGCCACCCACCCAGCCAACTCTTAAGATGTAATTTACAAAGATAATAATAATTTCACTTCTCTGAATGCTCCACATTTGCATACCGGGACTGTGCACAATGCACTCATAATGACAAGGGATCCTCAGCAAGGCAAAGGCAGCCGGAGAGCAGCATGCTGAAAGCAATCTGAGAGCATGTTTCTCCTTCTGCCCAGATCCCAGGTGCGGGGGGCCTGCACAAACAAAACTCACATTCAGCTCCACACCTTTGCTGCACATGATAATCTGAATGATAATGCTGCCTTCCATGCTGCACTGCGAAGCAATTATGGGAGCCGTTCTTTTATTCAGCGTGCTGGGAGGGTGTGTGGAAAATTGTCATTCCCATTGATTGTTTACCAAGCATTATTACTGTCACATCCGGAGAACACTTTTCATAGGATAAAGTGCCTTAAAATTGGCATTGATTGAGCTTCACCGAGGGCCACATTGCATTATCAGATTCCAACACAGGCAGGAATTAACACAAAACAGCTGCACAGAGAATGTGCAGTGGGTTTTTAGCCTTACGGACAGCGCAGAATCATTACTCGTTGAGATTTAGGGGTCTGAACTCCCATATCAACATTTATAGAATCTTTAAGTATTTTTTTTTTTAAATGTAATGCATAAAGAAGTCTAGAGGATTGTAGCAATAGCACTTAGACTTATATGCCACTTGACAGTGTTTTGCAGCACTTGCTGAGTAGTTTACAAATGTCAGAATGTTGCCCCCAACAATCTGGATCCTCATTTTACCAACCTTGGAAGAATGGAAGGATGAGTCAACCTTGAGCCAGTCAGAATTAAACTCTTGGCTGTGGGCAGAGTTAGCCATAATTCAATAGAGATTTTCACTGGCCTCTCTAACCTATCTAGTGTTTTTTTTTTTCACCTTTTTTCTTCATCTGTTGCTATAAAGGAAGCTGCCCTACGAATTCAGGCAATAGGGCAAGAGGTGAATCCACCTCAGAATGCATATAGTCTTCACCCTAGTTACTCTCACACCTCCATATGTAAATTTACATTGTTCCCATGCACATTACACATTTCCAGTTCACACGGCAGTTACTTGACAAGTTACAAGAAGCACAACTGTGGTGGGATAGAAGGATGCATGGGGTGATTTTACCAGCCTATGGTTCTCCCCTGACTTTTGAAGAGTGAAGCAGTGGGATTAAACTAGGTAGCATATGGAGCTCCTTATGTCACTCAGAAGGTATCTGCAGACTGTGTGATTCTCCTGATCTGCCTAGACAGTTTAATATAGGGTTAGGGCTTATTATTTATTTATTTGATGTATAAGCAAACAAATATTTGCAACTCATAATAAAACAGACCCATACATAATCAAATCATGGTAAACCAAAATGAAATGGGGTGTAAACAGAATAGTTCAGTTAAAAAATATCCAGCCACATCTCCTCTAGGGACCAGTAACAGGAAATTTAAGTTTCCAATTCCCTTCAGAATAGCTCAGTTTTTATTGCTGTATGGAAATGGATTGCTTTATGGCAGATGGGGCTTGGCAGCAGGGAAGAGTGAGATGATTTATTAAGGTGAGGGCTAGAATTGAGGGCTAGATGTGATGGGTTGGACCCTAAAATCTGCATCATAGTTTTTGTACCACTACTGATCCACTGCCTTTTCTCCTGTGGCCTAAGGTCTGGTCAAAATCCACCCCCCACGATTCTTCTTCCTCTGAGGTGGACACGTATTTCAAATGTGCATGTGTGAATGAATACATACATCCAAAACTATGAAAAGAGTACCAAATACCTGATCCTTTACTATCCATGTATACACACTTGTTGAAGATTGGAGAAACATGATCTACAGTAGTTCCATATTATCTGCAAAGACAGAGAGTGGGGATAAAGGAAATAAATTATCCAGTGCTCAACACTCAGTTATGGTATCTGCTTCTATAGAAATGAAGTCCAAGGAGAAACTTACATCCTGGAAACATTTGTGTCTGTCACTTTCTTTTCAGCTCTCAGATCAATCTGAAAAAGATTGCACCTTGAGTCCAGATGAATGAATGTATGACAAAAATCCCTAAATATTTATGGCACAATCACAAATTGAGAGTATAACGCCCCTCGTCTCTAAATGGGGTGTTTTTCGTATACTGGTACCTATTTTCTAATGTTTTTGTAAAATATATTCCTGAAAATAATAAAATTCAAATCAAATGCAGTTGTATGGTCTGTTTGGTTTCATTTTAGATGAAATGAAAGTTGTGTTGGTCTGCCCATCCAATCACAATAAAATTTTGTGGAATTTGATTTGTGTTTGAACCCAATACAAGATAAATGTTTTTTAAATGTTTCACTTCGGGGAACTGCAAATAAAATCTCTACTGGCCTCCTTGTCTTGTTGAAAATATAAATTTGAATTTTGTTTGAATAGGCCTGGTTGGCCGGCCAACCGTAGGGTCAACCTTCTGCCACTGTGTCTGAAATTCTTACTTCACTACACCGCAGGAAATAGATTTATCAAATATTAGCTGGACAACTTTTTCTAGGTTTTAAATTTTCAGTTAAAAATGTTTTAACTATTTGACCAAGGGGCCTCTAGATGGATGATAGATAGATAACAGATAGATCCCTTATTAAGTCACTACGATATTTGATATTTTTTCCTAAAATGTTATCTATATTATATAATGTATAGCTGACACACTTGTTATGTAACAAATTATACTGAAATATATTATTTTAAAAACTACGTCAACTACATTCTGCAACTTTAATAGTTGATTGAGGTTAGAGCAACACCATCAGCAAATTCATATCTACTGGGAAATCAGTCTTGTTTGTTTGAGAGGCTTTGCATGTGTTAAGATTCTAAATATGTAATACAGAATTACTTAAGGTGTATTTATTTATTTATAACATTTCTATAACCTCTGTTTTTATAACAAATTCGGGGAGGGGCTCCTGTTAATCAATATTCAATTTCTGATTTAGGGGCAAAAAGCTGAGGGAAAAATGTGCATTACAAAATACAGGATGGCGTACAATGGATTATTTTTTTCCCAAAACCTCACAGTGAGTTAGATCAAGGAGAAAGACTCTAAGTGGCCTCAGGTCGCATGATATGGATAATGTGGCTTGAGCAATACCCCTCCAGCCCCAAGCTACTTTTCAATTCTCAATATTGCTTTAATTTCTATTTTAATATATTACCTTTTAAATCTTGCCGGTAAAAGGAAACAAATCCAAATTTCCAATAAAGCAGCAATGCTGTTTGCATAAAGTAAGGGGATTTGCATCTGCAAGCATGCTTGTTATCACCCGCACTTCCTTTCTCATAATCTTTGGAACCCCATAAACTGCACTGCAGAATGGTGATTCCACCCCAGTGGAAGGCTAATAATATATGACAGCTTTAAAACATTCCTCAAATAGGCTATATACAGTTTAAAACACAAAACCCTCTTTGTGAATCGAAACAAGTAAATAACAATAAAACAAATCCTCTCTTCCCTCTCCCCCACCCCATATTTATAATTCCACACCTCCAGTTTGCATTACTGTTTTTCCCCATCCCCAAAACTTTCTGTGTCCTTTTGTGGTCCCGAAAGTTGTCCATCCCTGGCAGAAGTTCAGCTTTCAAGACAAACAACCATATCACAGATGCTGAGCATGATCCCATGCAGAGTGGTGCATAGGGGAAAATGGCAGGGACAGAAGGGGCAGCGTCAGAGGACAGAAGGATGTCACCCTTCCCCAAAAGACTGTCAATGAGTTTGGTTAGCTACCAAAGATATAGAAACACGTGCAGCTTATCTAGACCGTGCCTTGGAATATAAAGATGTTTCAAATAATTAAGATGCAAATAATTGTTTTTCCGCCTTACTCAATTTAATGACTTGGGCATAGTAAGCAAAACAGTGTAGCCATGCCAATTTCCAGTTTTATAGCCCCATCTTTCAAGTGCCTTTTTCCGAGGCTCTTGAGTCTGTTTCTTTCTTAGAAATAGATTCCTATGATAGATTAACATAATGCATCTTTTCAAAGATTGGGATCTAACGTTTTTCAAAGGCTGTTTCATGAAGAGCTTGACTTTCTCTTCTCCGCTCCATCAAAACGAATAAATATGGATCATCCTGATTTGACAAGAGGTTTGGGTTTTTGCAACATGGTTTAAGGAAAGCTGCTGTTGATATTTTTACATTAATATATATTATTGACCTCTGCAGGGCAGTGAAAATGTAGGAGTTGCTTGGTTTATGTGGCAGGAAGTAAGTGTCTTTACAGGTAGCTCTTGGAAGTTTCATTGTGAAACAGAACATTCCCATTTTTAATTCAGTGTTACAGAAGATTGGTTCTCAGTGCTAAGGCTCAATTTCAGAATATATGAAATTGGGTTCCATGCCTGAGCTGGTGCAAAGTGCATTTCCCCTTATCCTCAAATAAGGAAGCTCTCATTGGCCAACTAATATCATAGAGTAGAGCAGAATGAGGCAGCAACCAAATGCCAGAAAGCTGCAAGACGTTGTTTGAAGCAGCCATGGTTAACTGTGCCATCTTCAAGCTGTGCTGTAAGAGCAACATTAGCACTTCACGTGGGGTGCTGTCAATCTGTCATGAATGATGACCTCATTGGCCAAGCACTCTGTCAGTGTTTCTTAAATGTCTGGAGACTGTGGAGCCCCAAGCTATTTTTAAAACATGGAACAACTATCATCACCTCTTTTAAACAAAGAAAATATAGTGAAATATTGAACAAAACATGTTTCAATAACATGCTTGTTTTCGTGCCATTTAAAACACGAGGAACCAATCTTAATGGGTTGCATGATATGCAGTTGAGGAATATATTTCATCCATGCCTGAATTAAGATTTATTAAAGAAAGAGACAGTTTAACCAGACAGAATGGTGAATTCCATCGTTTGCTGTGTCTCTGGGGCAGTAGAATATGTGGTCTTGTTACCAGCACGGAAGAGGCATCAAATTGCTAGTTTAGGTAACTTTTCTCTCAGCTTTTCATTTTGGGGTCTTCTGTGATCTTATCTTTGTCCCAGGAATTTTCTGTTAGATCAGGGGTGTCAGGGGGGGGGGAAGATGTCATAAAAAAAGAGGACCATAACCATGCAATTAAAATCTCTGATGTGTGTGATGGGCTTTTTTGATACATGGCTGAGGTTACCATGTTGGTTTATTTTTTTTAATTCATTTTATTTATTTATTTATTTATTTCATGGCTGAGGAGGTCACCATCTTTGACACCCCTCTTCCATCTCTTCTTTGTTAGAGAATTATCAGCCAGTTCCCAATTTTTCGTTTTTGAGAAAGTTGTAGAAAATGTAGTTGGACAACATCTATGGAGGACTTTGGAAGAAATAGATTACCTGGATCCATTTTATTCTGGATGCAGGCCAAGAGGGTACGGTACAAAACAGTGCTGGTTGTATCATTGGTTACCTTGGCTGGAACCAGGATGCGGGAGCTCCATCCATTCTAGTGCTCATCTTTCAGTGGCTTTTATACAGTCAGCCACATGATCTTTCTGGACGGGTTGAAGGGCTAAGGAGTGGGAGGGCCTGTGCTCCAGTGGTTCACTGGAATGAAGTAAACAAGGGAGGCCTCTTCACCATCTTTCTGTTGGCAGCCAGGCAGTGATCATAGCGTGCTTTTGATGGGAAGGTGGAGTGTGGTTTGAAAGATGCTTGAAATGCATCTGTAGTATATATGTTATCTAAGTCTTTGGGAGGTGTGTTTGTGACCTTGCTCTGCAGCAGTTATTTTCTTTCTTTACCTGCTTCCTCAGTAGTCAGTTCTGCTCAGTTACCACTGTTGGGCTGCAGTAGTCCACTATTCAAGGCTGATGTGCAACTTGGAGGACCTTCTGAACTTGCAGCTACTGCTTGATGAAAAGGTGGTGGCTGTGGCCAGGAAAGCCTTTGCACAGGTTCATCTTGTGTGCCAGTTTCATCAGGAGGCCCTTGAGACGATCACTCGGGCATTGGATACCTTACAACTGGATTATTGCAATAAATTCTGCCTTGACAGAATGGGTACCCATGTAGTATGATCCAGCAGAATGGGTGAGTTCCAGGTCCCTTCAACTAAGCATTGCCATCTTGTGGGACCTAGGAAGCATGCCTTCTCTAGTGTGACCTCCAACCTCTAGAACCAGAAACAAGAATGGCACTGTAGGAAAAAGAGAAGCAGATGAAGAAGGGGTGGAGTCAAGACAGGAAGCAGTCTGGAGTCATGTTCCCAGAAGTGATCCAAGTCCAGCCCATCTTGAATTCCATTAACTCTTTCTAGCGCCAATTTAGTGCTGACCATTAATTGACTAGATTCTTGTGTATAAGCTTGAATGATAAAATTTCTTACCTGGAACTTATTGTGTAGTCCTCTTCTTTCACACTGACAGGTGCTCTCTTGGGGGTCCAGAAAGTTTGAAAACCTGGCTTTGACCAGAAGCCTGAGGTTGATATTATTTGTTCAATGTTCTCTGTTTTCTTTGGTTGATCAGATATTGTAGCCTGGGATGTCTGTTTGATTTAATATTTTCAGCAGTTTTTATGTTTTGTCTAGTTTTATATGCTACCCAGAATTCACTGGAGTTGGGCGGCCGATAAATTTAAATAATAAATTTAGGGAGGGTCTCCTCCGGGTCCCACCAGTCACAGAGTGCCGGTGGGCGGGTCCTAGGGGAGAGCATTCTCAGTTGGGGCACCGGCCTTATGGAACCACCTTCCAGTGGAGTTGCAGATGGCCTCACTTTCCGCAAGGAACTGAAAACGCACCTATTTACACTGGCCGGTCAGGACTTAGAGCGGGGTGGTGTTTGTTTTAATTTCATTGTTGTCTGTTAGGGCTTGGTTGATTTAATTCCTTTTAACTTTTGTATCAGTTTTATTTTAATGCCCTGTACACCGCCCTGAGTCCCTATGGGAGAAGGGAGGTATATAAATTCTAAAAAAATAAAATAAAATAAAAAAATAATAATTCAACAGAGAAGATTCTGAAAAACCAAGGTTGAAGAGAAGACCTTTTTAAAGGAAAGAACTATTGAGAATTAAGTTTTCTCTGTATGATTTATGGGACACTCCATGTAAGTGTTGTCCTATCCTTAGCAAAGCAATGTATGTCTCTGTTTGCTACACTTCATTTTGAAAAGTTAACTAGATTTTCAAGCACCATTACTGGACAGAGTAAACAGTTGTAAATGTATCCCTGGAATATTACCAAACTGCAGCCATTAAATAAATGGCATCATTTTGTTTTAGGTTTTATGTGGAAATCTTAAAAATAGAGTGTTTTCAAATGTTGACATTACTGTGTGAAAATTCTTTTGGGGAAGCCAAACCTTGCAGTCTCTAAATTTCCCATAAAAATAATTGTGTATGGATAATATTTTTATGGAGTAAGCTATGGAGAACAGAAAATATGCTATTTTTTATTTCAGTGGGAGGGGCAAGATATGGCAGTATGGCGGGGGCAGCGGGACACAAGGACCAACAGGTTTTTAAAACTTTAAATATCTTAAAAGATAAACAAGTGAACATTATATTTTATGTAATTGCAATTGCTAATACAATGGGTTTTTCACCCTTGACTTGCATTTCTAATATACAGACTCAGCCAACCTTTTCAATACGTATATCAAAATTCATGCTTTGGAGACATAATCAAAATTGATTTCAAAAAATAATAGATGAGGAAAAGGATACTTAACATTTCCATCATGAAACAACTGAAAAAATATTCTCTGTAATGAGCAACAATACAAAAAGAGTTTCCTGAATTGTTTTATGCTAAATTCACTTGATCAGGGAGATAGAATCTGGTCAAAAGGTCAGATTTGGAGTATTTTACACTAAGGCTTAAGTTGCTTATCCACACACAGCTCCCAGCTTTTTCTTAAGCCAACTTCAGAAATGCCAGTCTAAGATCGAAGTGGACAGACAACAGGGCTTCTCCGTTGGTAGTTGGCACCAGCTTCTGGAGATGAAATGGTAGGCTAGGCACTGAAGTCAATCGGAATTGTATTGTTCCAGCACTCAGGGAGTGGTGAGAACTGGGGCTGTTATTTGAAAGTAATGAACTACAGAGAGTCCTTGGGATACAACAGCAACTGGGAAAGGAATTACTATTGTTAAGCAGCGCAGCATAAACCGTGACATCACATAACTATATTGTTCTGACAGTCCTGGGTGCCATCATTAAGATGGTTCTTAAATATGGATCTCATGTGACTGCGACTTCTGATTTCCTACCAGCTTCCCCAATGATTTTGGGAATGGGCTAGGAATGGGAAGAAAACATAATCATCTTCTATTCCTGCACTGAGGAAATGGTGATAGGCCAGTGGTGCGATTCATCTGGTGTAACAACCGGTTCACTTCGTGGGTGTCGCCTGTTGCTTAGATAAATAGTTTAGGATTGCATTCTGACTTGGAACAAAGTCAGAATCTAGTCAAGGAGGATTTTTCCTAGATGGGCAAATGACTCTAACTGGCTCTGTTACAATTCAAAGGGAGCAGAATTTTGGCAGCAGATGAAATCAACCAACCAACCAGTCAGGGGCTCCTCCACAGAATGATGGCCACCATTCTCATTTCAGAGCTCCGTGTGAGCAGAAATGGCATTGCCATGACACATGGCAACTACTTTTAAAATGACTTATTTTAAAGTTTTAAAATAAATATAAATCAGGTGCCCGCCTGGAAGAGAGGGTTTTAAAAAAAACACCACTTGGCTATTTCACAAAAGCTTGGTCAAATATTGAGGATCAAAACACAATTCCTTGAGAGGGTGTTGTTGTTGTTGTTTTAAAGAAAGTTACAGGAAGAAACCTCCCAGCAAACATTAACCTTTCCTGAATTCCTTTCTAGCAACAAGTCAGGTGACTTTCAGAGCCTTGAAATATCTTTGGGGTCTCCACACAATCCTAAATTTTGAAGTTGATCTCTATATTGTATGTATGCATGTGACTGATCTACAAGACAAAAACAATCTGCAGCCAGCCAGAATAATCAGGATCTGTTATTAGCTTGAAAAACTTCTTCTATTGAAAGTTTGATGGTTTCTTCACATCACACAAAATCCGAAGATAGCATTTTGGCTCAATGCATTTCTCAGTGCTTACTAATTCAAGGCTCACAGATAAGATGGCACGTTGCAAGAAACAGGGTCCCTGCCTGCACACAGCTACTCTTTGTTTCTTTGATATATCTCACGAAGGATACCAGGTCTTTTGAAGTCTTGCCAGATGCTTAAACAATGCAACTAATTAAGTAATCAACATGTTTAAAGATGTGTGTGCATTCGGAGTTGGGGGTAGGGTGGGAGGATCCTGAAGATATTCCTGTTATAAAATAAAAAATATTTTAAAACTTGGGCATTTGGAAAACACTTAGGATATTCCATTTCTTCACCTGTATTAATGATAGCTTAATCCCACTGGGTTTCAACTGTAACAGTGTATTGATGTGAGTGCCCTTGAATTCTCAGCTTCTTGTTAATTGCCTACACAATAGAATTACAAATCAGCTAGTTCTTTCCTTATGTAAAGAAACTCCAGTTGTGACTGATGAAATGTCTAATTTTTATGGCACACATTGACCTTTTAATGAATGGACTGCTTAATGTCTAATCCACCTGTCTCCATACATATTTAAAACCCCATTAAAACATTAACACGCATTCACAGAAACAAATCTTTTTGCTAGTTACATGAAGAATCAGCCATTTCTCCCACTATTCTTTCCCCACGATCTATATTGTGCATAAAGCCGTATAATGGTTATGCTTTGCTATTTATTCTGGTTCTGATATTGTCTGGAATTTGCCAGATGCAGAAGACACTCAACTCATTTAATTCTAACATTAAGTGTGGCATAAAATGTACCACACCAGCACTCAAGACAAAGGAATTTTGGTATATCCATCATCCTACCAGGTTTTTCAAGCTGAAAACGGACACACTCTTTTTAAGCAACACTGTGGTTGTGGAACTCTATTAGACCATGACTCTGAATCTGAATCTGAGAAGCAGCGAGCAGGAATCTAGGATTGCTTCGTCATAAGCCTCAGAGCACATTCGTTTTTTGTTAATGGATGTAGTTTACTGGAAGTTTTGCTTTGCGTGGCAGCGGGCTTGGCATGACAGATTTGGTTTTCCATGGCTTTTCCACTCAGCTTCAATTATTCCAGCTACGATGGCTTCTGGACAAATTTCAGCACTGCGTTTGAAGACATCTTGGAAGCTTCAACTAGTTCATTATGTTGCTGGTTAAAAAGGGAGGTTATCTTACAGCTATGACAAAGCCAACCTTAGCTATTCAATCTGGTTTAACAATAATATTTTCTACCTTGGCTGGGAGAGCTTGTCTGTTAGCCATACCCGCCTCTAGTTACTTGTATGGGTGAAATCTGAGATTAAAATATTTTTTTGTCTAAATGCATTACCGTCTATTGGCCAAAACAGGCTAAACTGTTACTCTGAGGCATTTTATTTAACTAGCCAAAAAAATTTTATTGTTCCAATGGCCCTAATGTTCATTTCCATTCTGTCTCTAGATTCTAAACCCAAAGCTCAGTGCATGGAAAGCTGTGAAATCAGGAAACTGAGTTTATTGAAAAGAAAGTAGCTATTCAGTATCAACATCTGTAAGATCAGCTTTCTGGTATAAGTTCTCTCATCACTTCTTTTTCTTAATAAATCTTGACATTTGGTTGATAGTTGAATGGTAGGAGATCTTTACGGGGCCCTTCCTCCCATTGCCTAAAAAAATAAAACTGTGGGAAAAATTGTAGTTCCAGTTGAAGAGAGCATCTATAGCTCATGGCTGAACTGTGGAGTCCTAGGTGCTCCTTGACCTTTCTTGTCTTGTTACCTGACTAGGTAACATTATGTTATCTAATCGGGTAACGAAGTATCTGCAAGCAATTAACCAAACTCTTAGAGGATCAAGGACTAATTCTGCCATTGACAGCCTCCCATCGCCCGGTATGTTCCCACAGAGTCGGCCTCCTCAGGGTGCCGTCAGCCAGACAGTGTCAGCTGGTGACTCCCAGGGGGAGAACCTTCTCTGTGAGCACACCTACCCTCTGGAACGAGCTGCCCCCAGAGCTTCGAATGATTCCTGATCTTTGGCCCTTCCGCTGTGCCTTGAAGACATGGCTTTTTCAACGAGCCGGTCTGGACTGATCTGCAATTTTAATTTGGATTTTATTATTGTTTTACGTTTTAAATTGTCATTGTTTTCATTTAATCATTTATTGAATTTATTTAATATTTTTTTAAATTTTCTATTTTGTGTTTTTAATTGTTGTGAACCACCCTGAGTCGCTAGGCAGAAGGGAGGCATATAAGTTCAATTAAAATAAAATAAATAAAATAAATAAATTCTCTGTACCCATCACAGCTTACTTCACAAGGAGCTCAAGGAGCAGATGGAAGAGGGAATCTCTGCTTTCACAGCAGAATTTGTTTTGAAAACTTCGTTTGCTTTGTGTGCTTCTGGGAATAACTTAAAGCATTTGTATTTTCCCTGCCCAGAAGTGTCAATCCATTTAGGTTCAATGATATGAATGAAACTTTTCCCTGATATTCCTCCCATTAGAAGCAGTTTCAGGGATGCTACTTTTTCTAGGAAAATTTTATCCTTATGCTTTTTATTTCTGTTATGATGTCTGGTGAAAATCTTTCAGTTTTTCAAGGCAGATAAAAATGTTGCAAATGCGTATGCATTTTTAAGCTATAGTTTGCTCCCTCTGTGTCGGTCCTTTCTCTCAGTATTTTGATGGCATCCAAATTTATATGCAAGTTATATTTTTTATTTTTTGTAAGTTGTCCATTCAAAGGTGGGTTCCGACTTAAGCCATTCTTGTCATTATAACTAGCTGGGTTTTGTAATGGACTGTCAAACCATCACAGCACCAAGATCTGCAAGGTACGGTTTCTCAAACAAAGTGCGCAGATTCTCCTAGAACTTGAAATAAATTATTTCCTGTTTTTAAGAACTTTTGTTTTTACACCTATAAAGTATTATTAATTTTAGATGCCAAACTTCTATGTTGTGCAAATCCTGCCTAGATGTCAAAGTGAAAAAAACAACTCTAATGAATGGTCTTAGAAAAAAAATATAGGCTGGTCCTATTAGTTTAACGACACACACAAACAGCCAAAGATGACAAACATGCATAAAATTCAAAACATGATGGAAAAGAGAACAGGCAACTGAACCACATAAATCAGTGTTTTGAATCTTATTTCTCAGTGGGTATAATTGTACCTTAGTTTCTTATAATGATTTATTGAGGTAAATATTCTGTATGGTTTAACAGCTACAACTTCAAAGGGTCAGGCATACAGTCTCCCTTATTCATGAAGCAGCTGAAGACTGGCTTGTGAATTAGCTTCTGTGTTCTGGGACTTGGCAAAGTTTGTTTTTGAGATTCTTATAAAGGATTCATATTGATGCAGCTATTCAGATGTGAAAAATACTGTGCTGTAATAGGCAAAATAGAAAACCTTTATTGTAATTCCTATGGAAAAAGAAGGCAAATAGATTAAAATAAATGATGCAGAATGGCTTTTTTAAAAAAAACCAAAAATAGAGAAATGCTCCAAAGTTCTTTTTTTTAATTCTTTCTCTCTCAGTCCAGTTGATAGGTAATAGGAAGAGAGTAAATTTCTCAGATTTTAAAAAGGAAAAAGGAACGCCGTATGTCTTTTCTAAAAGGTTCAAAATGGAAGAAAGAAATGGAGCAATGTTTTAAGCGATGAAATTTGCATTGAATATCAAACCACATTCCAGTGCTGTCTGACCAGAATAATCCACCCATTAGCCAATTAAAAAATAGATGTGGTCTGTAATATATTGATAGCATTTTAACAGTTGTGTGATTTAAGAAGTCTATTTTGCAAAATACATCTCCTTTTCTATTTATAATTACAGTGCAGTGATGGCAACAAAGGTTTTGCGTTTCCATAACACCAATAGCCACTCAAGTCGTGAAAATGCAACATCAGGCAGCAAGCAGCATTGCTGTTGCCAATTATTGTCAGTTACTCAAGATGCACAGGTGCTGATGGTTCAACATTTTGTGAACATTAGGGGTCTCTATGACATTTGCTGGCACATCACTGTTCTTTTCCATCTGTCCAGAGTGCCACTCTGACTTCACAGTTGCAAAAGATAGGAAATGCTGAAAAAAATGCAGCCTATGAATTCCTTGCAAGATCTCTTGGCAAGTAGACTGTGTGTTTTATTAGAAAAGGAAGGCTTTAATTTGGAAAATTTACAAAATAGTGACCAAAATTCACCTTTTACATCCAACTCGACATTGCATTGCTCTGTTCTACAGCCTAAATGTCAATGTTTGGGATGCTCATATTGCTTGCACTAGTTGAGTGGCCTAGAGGTGGAGCTTTCACCTCACAATCAGGAGGCTGTGAGTTCGATCCTAGGTAGAAGCAGCTATTTCTCACTGTGAGCACAATGAGAATATAGCTGCTGAATATAACTCCACATTGGTGATAGGAAGGGCATCCAGCCAGTAATCACTCAGCTCCATTCAGTTTATTTATTCATTTATTTTTCGTACTTATATGCCACCTAACTCCCAAGGGACTCCAGTTGCCCAGACTCCACCCCACAAAGGATTATGGGGTCATTAAAAGATAATTATATCGGTTGCACTAGTTAGAATGCATTCTTGGATCAGCTTTTTGTAGCAGGTTCTTCCACTGAGGTTTACAGAAGATTCAATAATGTAATGCAATGGAAGGAAAGCTAATGAGACACCCCCTCCCACTGCCTAAACAGAAGCCTTTTCATATGACTTGGCTGTAGCTTTATCAACTAAAGTTATGTCATGCAGACTAGTTGATGGTCTTCTAGAAATTCCTTAAGAACCTTGTAGCACTTGGAGAACGAGTTTGCTATAGGTACAGTTATTTCCATTTTCTGCTTTTATGTCTAATTTTTAGAAACTTGTTTGTCTACTGATGTTATATACCTATGTATATATTAGAATTTACAATACAATAAAAGTATAAAAATGAAAAGAAGAAGAAAAGGCAGTGACAAAAAGAAATAAAACAGCATTTTTACTGCTGCTCTTCTTTCTATGAAATAATTGCCACTTTACCGTTTCCCTTCCCTCTTTAACCTCTACTAAGGCCCTACACCATAAATCTTCAGTTCTGTATTTTCTTCTTTCAGCAAAAAGTCCACATAGGGCTTCCAAACTTTAAAAAAAAAACTATTGGATCTTCCCTGACCAAACTGGTCAGCATTGTCATTTCTGCAAGTTTTGTCAGTTTATGATCCAACTCTCTACAAGTATCTCATTATTTTTTCATCTTTGTACATACAGTAATCTTGTCTTACTATATATGTTAGTTTCCCATATTTTTGTCTAGTTCAGCATCAGTAAAGTCCAATAAAAATAATTCTGCCTTCATCATAATATTAACCTTTTGCTTTATTGTATGAATTTGTGCCTAAAATTGCTTTGCTTTTTGACAAACCCACTATATGTGGGGAAAAGTCCCATCTTTGTTTTCATTTACAACACTGTCTATTCCTGTGTATGATTTTCTTCTGGAACTGCTGGAAATTATGGCAATATAAAAATACAAACTATAAATCAATCAATAAATGTTCCCACTCACCAGCCAAAAATTTTAAGGCTTGAGAGTTCCAAGTTCACAACAGTGTATCCTGAGATTATGTTCCATTTTATTCAGTCCCTTCCAAGGAATAAGGCAGCCTTGTTTTCAAAACTCTCCATAACACTGTAAAAGTAGACATACTGATTTACTTGTGAATGTTGGACTTCTGTTTTAAATATTTATTTTTATTAATAGGGACTGCAAGTTTTGCTCTTGCATTTTACACTGCTTTCCTGGTTTTCCCAGTTTATATATTTTTTCCAGATTAGTTGTTAGGTTTATATAAGTCACCCAGAGGATTTTATTTTATGAAAACACCTATTTCTATAAACTGCAAATAACTTTCTGCTAAATCATACAGTTCAACAATGAACCAGACAACCAGACAACACACAACTGGAAAAGTTAGCTTCAAGTTGTCTTCAATACCATATTTATGGCTTTGTCATAGTTAAACACTGAGGCAAACCAGAGATGTAGGGTAGAAAAGGGCAGCAAATCAGGTTATAAAACCATCTTCCAGGTCAGTACTATACTTTCCCAATACTAACTTCCAGACATTTGTTGGATGTTTTAACAATTGCTGAGAAACTGTTAAATTACACAATATCCACAATCTATTCAGATTGTTTACGGAGATTCTCAGTCATCCAGGTCATGGTTGTCCCGAAGGTGCTTTTTCAAGAGGCAACTGGACTTTCTGGTTTTTCTTCTCATCCAAGAAGCTGAAGAATACAAGAAGCTGAAGAAGTTTCTTGGACGAGAAGCGAAACGTCTTCAAAGAAAAACCAGAAAGTCCAGTCGCCTCTTGAAAAAGCACTTTTGGGATATTCAGGAGATTCCACAATAACTCCTGCGTAGAACTGGGTATCAATACCTGGGGAGCAAAAATCCATTCAACCTCTAGATCAGAGGTTCTCAACCTTCTTAATGCCGCGACCCTTTAATACAGTTCCTCATGTTGTGGTGACCCCCATCCATAAAATTATTTTCACATACACCTGTATTTGTA
>JANHFR010010662.1:5207-17780 GCA_032468015.1 Mimophis mahfalensis | reverse complement strand
GTACTTTCTACCTTAAGAAACATGGATTTCCCCCCCCCCCCCAAAGTTTTTCCTCAGCCCTGGAATTTAAGCAAAGGAAAAATATACACGGAGAGGTAAATACTTGGAATTTGAAACAATCCTGCGTTTCAGGATGGTTAAAATCCAGCATTTCACTCAATGCTCTTTCATTTTTTCCCATGGGATTGGAACAAATTGAACTTAAACTTTGCCTCCTCACCAATACGTGGGCACCATCGTCCAACGGGCCCTTCGGGGGGCTACCTTCTAACTTGAATGAAAGAGGCCAAAACAAGCATGGATTGCATTTCATTAAAAGCGGGTTGCCTTGTCATTCCCCCATCAGAAAGAGTTAACCGCAGAAGCAACCAGAAAGCAGGGCAGGAAACCAACCAGGATTGTAGTTTACAAGCTGGGTCCTTCTATGCATGGCCTTCCAAGGCCTCTTGGACAATGGGTTCCCTTTAAAAGGATAAGCAGGAGGGACTTCAGTTTTCTGGGGTCATTTCTAACTTTAAACAGCCATTTTTTCTTCCGGATTTGGATGTCCTCGAGTAGCTAAAGCCGCAGGAAAGCCCCCATTTAAGGGAAAGTGGGGGAGGAAATCACACTTTCCTGCCCAAAGGTTGTCTGTTTTTAACTCTTTGACTGGACTCCTTCCTTTTCTGATAAATTTCAGCCTTGGCCAAAAGAAAAAGATAAATTTTGACAACTTTTGTTTCTTGCTGCCAGTTAAAAATTCTCCTAGCAGAAAAAAAGGACAGAAGCCACAAGGTTAGGTCACAGTCCAGCAAATTCCACTTCCGCTAAAAAGAAGGAGGAGGAGGGGAAGGAAGGGGAAGGGGAGGAGGAGGAGGAGGAGGAGGAGGACGAGGAGGAGGAGGAGGAGGAGGAGGAGGAGGAGGAGGTGGTTAACTGAAAAGAGGACCGAAAAGGAAAACCAGAACCGTCATACGTGGTGGCATTGTGCTTCTTGAATGCCCGTTATTGCCAAACTAGGGGCAGAACAATGACGTTTATCTTTTTAATTAGTTCCAATTCTGTGTTTGCAGACATCTAATAAAGATCTGGCAATCGGCAGGCAGGCGGAGACCGAATCTTGCCAGCAGAGCGATGGATTCTCTGATACAGATGCTCCTATTCCTGTTTCTGTAATTGTTTTGTTTTTCCTGCGTCTATAAGTATTACCATTGTTGTTCCACGCCTGCTACACGAAGCGGTTCGATGGACAGGAAAGCGGTGGGGCAAACGGAGGTTTCGAAAGGGAGAGGCACAGAAAACGGACGCCTTCGCTTCTTCAAGATGGCAACTCCAGGTAGCCCCCAAATCCTGGCTGGAGTTGGCAGGATCTTTGGAGTTGGCTCCAAAGGGGAGGGGAATTCAAGAGCGTTAATCCAACCCAGTTGTCTTTCCACTTCCTGTGATGTGCTGGGCATGAGTTTCAGTGGTCAGATCCCACCGCTGGGAATTCTTTCCCCCACAGGCATCTTAGTGCTCCCGGTTTCCACAACAATTTGGATGGAAGCACAAATATCTCTTTTCACTGAGAGGCAGTCAACGGAGCCCAGCCTCTGAATCAGGACTTTTGGACCGGCCAAGGAACTAATGCCCTTTTTTAATGCCCTGTACACCGCCCTGAGTCCATTTCGGAGTAGGGCGGTATATAAATTTAATTAATTAATTAATTAATTAATTAACTAAACAAACAAACAATCCTCTCCATTGCTCAAGCCTGCATATATATATCACAATCAATCAATATCTGTCTGTCTGTCTATCTATGTGTATCTATGTATCTATCTATTGCTCCCAGAAGCACGAAGCCAAAGGCAGCAGCCTGAAGATGATGAGTGTGACCTCACTGAAACGTCGCCAAGATATCCTCAACCTTACACGGGAAAAGACCCGAATACACCAAGACTTGCATATCTATCTATCTATCTATCTATCTATCTATCTATCTATCTATCTATCTATCTTGATGGTTTGGGGAAAATTCAGCTCGGCTTGGCCTAATTTTAGCAGGAAACATGGTTAGTGTGAAGAGTTAAATTTGAAAAGAGGCACCCCCAGCCAGCCTGGCTGATGGTAAAGAAAGTGAGTAGAAGTAACTAATCCAACCATGAGTCAGATTGATGAAGAATATGAACGAAAGATTAAATTGCTAACCTCAGAACTCCAGGGACTGACATTCTCTTTCAAATGAGGCTCTCTTGTCTGGGTTGTTCAAATGCTCCTGATTTCTTCCTTGGGTTGTTTTCACTGGCTTGGAGCCTGGGTGGGTTGCCTTGTAAAAGCTATTGTTTGGCACCTGTATTGTGATTGGCAAGAGGTCACTTTGCATACCAAAGAAGTACGCTTAACAGATTGTAAGCCACTCTGAGTCTCCAGAGAAGGGCGGCATATAAATGGGATTTTTTTTAAAAAAAGGCTAGAAACAAGCCAACAAGGTTTTAGCGATATACAGATGTTTTGTGGTGAACTGTTAGGAAAGATAAATATAGCTGGAATTTTTATAGAAGTGATCTTGTGTTAGCCAAGATCCTATGTGATATGCCATGAAAGTTATATGGGTTGTATGATGCAATGAGTACTTTGGATCTGAAATTTAACATTTCAAAGATTAAGCTAATTTCGCTTAGAGAAATAGAAATGGAATGAATACTTACTAGTTATAAATGGCAAAAATTGTTCTGATGGGTACTATGTGGTTTGCTGCAAGGAAAATGTGTCAAAAGAAGCAAAAATGACTAGTTATAAAAGTACGCTTCTAACTCCTTTGTTACATGAAAGAGAAAGTTGGGCATGTCAAGAGAAACAAAAAGGTTGAATTCAGTAGGCAAGGGAGAATTAAATGGAGAAAAACAATTGCTACAATGTGAATTGAGAAAGAACATCAATACAAAAATAACTATTCTGAGATAGCTAGTCACAGACAGAGAATGAATTAAGGTCAAATTGTGGAAAAATGCATGAAGGAAAAGTGTACAAATTGAAAGAAAGAGTAAGAATGAGAAAGCCATTAGAGGGAATTGATGAGATCTTCAGTAAGACGGGGACAAGAAATTCAAGAAACAAAGGCAATATGTAAGCAATGGGTGAACATGGGAAAAACAAAGATGGTTTTCAAATACCAAGAGATAAGGAGAGGTACAGGGAACAGAGCTGGAATAATATTTACTTTTCTTTTTCTTGTTCATTGCATTTAATTTCTTTATTGTTTACTACTCCTTTTCTCCACTTTGCATTATGTTGCTTACCCTGAAAGGGAATAGCGTGTGTGTGTGTGTGTGTGTGTGTGTGTGTGTGTGTGTGCGTGCATACAATATGATTTCATTGCAAGTGGCCAAAACAATAAAATTTATCTGAAAGCAAACTACTAGTATCATCAAGCTTGGGGAAAAATCAGTTTTGCTGATGATTTCAGAAAGAAAGGCAGGACAATAATGATTAAATATGTTAGGTGAGTACAGAATTGTAATTATCAGTTGGGCTGAAAATGGTAAACCCTGTGCAACAAAATGGAAAAGGTAGAGTTTTGGATGAATCAATTACAGACTTTAAAAAAATTAATGAAATACTCTATTCTATCCCTGGAGTGTCATTGGAGAGAGAGAGACAAAGCGAGAGACAGAGACAGACAGACAGACAGACCCACACATATATTCCAATGATCACTAAATGTTGCATTGTTACACATTTGGATAAGGACCAATCAATACATCTACTTATATATGTATATATATCAAATTTCTCAACAGGAATTGTGTGTACCAATTCCACGTTACATCAGTTGACCATCCAAGCAAAATGGCAATAATCTTTATTGTTTTTAAGACATGTTATGATAGCCCACAGCTCCCTCCTTAATTCAGATGGATTATGCACTGGTGGCTATGCACAGAAATCAGGTATAAACCAACCCTGAAAATACTGAGCACTGCCTAGATATAAAAAGATTAATACAACATTGTTAACTTGCCCTTCTGGACTCCCATGATTCTTCACTTGACTGCAGAATGTTTGGTAAAAACAAGAAGAAAGTGTCAAAGGTATTATTCTGAACTGTTTACTGACTTCAGAATTATAATACTCTAAAATATTGTAGAATCATATTTTAACAGTTCAGCTCAATATGAAAATGCACACTACTGTAGATGTTCCTATCCATGCTTTTCCTGATAGGATAAGGACATACTAAAATACTATTTACCACTGTCTTATAAAAGACAAAAAAATGAGCAGTCTTTTTCCCCACTTTGCATATTTTTATTTACCCACAAATAAATATTTTAAACGGGTACTTAAGAATTGTTCCCAGGAAAAAAAACAAAGTAAAAAATTAAACAGAATTTTTTACAATAGCTTCATAAATCAACAATGGCTTTTACTAACAGTATTCATCAAAAAGCATTGTTTTTTTTTAAGTCTTAGATGAGGTTTTCCTTGAGATCTGAACATTTGGGAAAACCAGGGAAAACCGTCTTTTGATTTCTTGCAAACATAAATGAAATTTTAAAAAAGCCATAAATTCTTTTGTCCTTCCACTTCCAGTCCATCCAAATAAAGTAATTGATCTTTTCTAATCAAACACATAATAAGCACGGTTTTGTGCAGCAAAATTGCTTTATATTCAAAGACTGTTGAATTCAGGAAGATCACGACGTAATCGTATTGCCTTTAATTTTTCTACTTTAATTTTTGCTCTCAAAAGCTCTTCTTCCAGCTGCTGTCTTCTTTTCAACCCATCCCTTTTTTCTTGGATGTAGAGGCCAATTTTCCTTTGATTTTCCAAAATTATGTGATGTTCTTCTTTTAGCATTTGCAACATTTGTGGATCATACCCTCCACATGCTGGCCTAAATCGTTCTCCACTTTCGAGCCTAAAAAACTCATCTCGCCTGGGGATAGGCGATGGAGATAGCATTCTTATATCCACCGAAGACAGGGAAGTTGATGGAGACCTTTCCATGACACGGACCATATGTTGCTGATCTCTTTGTTCCAAGTTATCCTGGGTTTGCAATTCAAGTATTAGGGAAGGTGGTGGCTTCACGTCCTCTTCTTCTGGATCCAGCTCCAGTGTGATGGCAGCAGGATGGGGCTCCAACACTAGCTGAGGAGAACTTGTCGTAGCAACTGTTTCTTTTGCCAGGGTAGCACTAAAACAGAATAATATTTTAGACATTAGAGAACAGAGTCTTCTCCAGCCACAAAAGATTGTGGATACAAAACAGCATTAACTGACATTACTGGGTTCATAAAAACTAAATAGGCAAACATGGTTAGTAATTGAGTAAAAGACTACTTGGAAAGTCCTCTCTGGCTTAGGGGTAGAGGCTGTGAATTCGATCCTAGATAGCGGCAGAGCGTCTCCTGCTTGGGCAGAGGGTTAGACTAGATGACTCTCAAAGTCCCTTCTAACTCTGTTTTTGTTTTTGTTTTTTTTATCCAATTTATATGCTGCCCTTCTCTGGAGACTCAGGGCGGCTTACAGTCTATATGCACAACTCTATGTGCTTAGCAATAGCCTTCATTCTTTGTATATGCCTGCTTATTAGTGCCATTTTTACAAAGTCAACTTATTGTCCCCAACAATCTGGGTCCTCAATTTACCTACCTCGGGAGGATGGAAGGCTGAATCAACCTTGAGCCTGGTGAGATTCGAACATGCCTAATTACAGGCTAGCTGACTGCTAGGCTAAGTACTAACAGCCTGCTCCACCAAGATCTCTGTTAATCTCTGAACTGCAGGATAGATAGACTGGGCAACTGAAAAACTTTTCACAAGAAGGCAATGGCAAATACTATTGTAACTGACTTTTTTTTTACTAGGAAAACTACATAAAGGTGTCTATATAATCACCAAGAATCAAACTCAGATCAAGGGAGCTGAATTTATTTAATCAATCTCTGAGCTGTTTGTATACTTTGATAAAAGGGGAATCATCACAACTGCTTATGTGCATACTGTATGTGCTGCCAGGAGAGACAATAGAAAAGGAGAGATTATCCCATATCATGGAATAATTAAATCATGAACGCTTCTTGTTTGTATAATTCTCTTCTCAAGATGGCTTTCTTCCCTAAGTATTCTTTTTGCTGAAAACATGGACAAGAAGTCTATGGCTTTTCGGAAGCTACAGAATTACAGCTCCCAGCAGGCAGAAATAGCATGGCCCATAGTGAAGGATGCTGCAGGTTGTAGTTCAGCACGTTCTGGAGGCCCACAGGTTATTTCTTTCTGTCTTAAAGTATTTATTTCCACACCTGCACTGCACATATCCTCCAAAATTGCTTACTAGTCAGAAGGATCTTGAATATCATTAACCAGAGCGAGTCCAGATAGGTTACTATTATTTGGACTGGATCCAATCTTCTCTTCTCTCAAAGCTGTGGCCACTGCAGGGGGCTTCGGGGAATCTCAGGGACAGTTGCTCCCCTGGAACTAGACTGAGAAGAGCGCTTAGAAAGCTGAGCAGCTTCCAAGTATCTTCCAATCTAGCAGAAAGTTAACAAATGACCTTGGTCTTCCCAGAAGATAGTGAAAGGAAAAAAGACAGGAAAATCATCTTCTCTCCATATGGTGGCTTAAGAAACATGGAACATAGCAGCAGTGGAAAACTTGAATACAGTAGGATGGGTGGCATTATATTTCCAGTCCCTTTCCTTCCTATGTTTCAGGGGATTATTCTTCATTAAAGACAAAATAAGAATATAAAGTTTTCCAGGGAATTAACGTATCTATTTTAAGTGAAAAACACTAGGGAGAAAAAATAAATAAAATGCCTTTAAAAACACTTTGGGTCACTGGTAAATTTTGGAAGAGTTATACACGCAGCTCCTAAGCTATACCATGTTCATGCACCAATTTTTTGAAATAAAAGCAGTTTTGGTATAACATAATTTAATCTACAGTACGTCTGCTTATTATTTATCGGCTCCAAAGAATCTTCCTGTTTCCACTACAAAGTACATATTTATCTAAAGATATAGTGAGAACCTCATTGTTGGACGAAAGATTTCCTGGACAAACACTAAAAGGACAGATATTTTCATTTCCTGTCAGTGCTGCTCCATTCAAACTCTTTCCTTTGAAATATCCGTTTCAAAATAAATTATTGAATAATTGATTATTCAACAATCTTCTATTATTATTGCATGGCAGATCATAGTTGTTCCTTCAGCTAGATCATATATTGCAAGGGTACTCAGATCATCTACAGGAAGATTAAGCTTCCTAACATTAAAGTAAGGAATATTGGTCAATATCATTTTCTTGGAATCAAGCTACATTCATTTTATCAGAATTTGCTTGTATAAGTGCATATCAGGACACTCAAAATGAAAAGATCCAAGCAGAGGTTTCAGATCACAGCAAATCAGCAACCGTGAGCAATGGAGCATTAGTCATATGACCTTGTGTAGCGGACAACCCACAGAGAAAAACTGGAGTTGCATCTAATTAAGGATGGAAAATAGGTGATATCCAATTGAACCACTAATATTCATCAGTAAACATTTGCCAAACAAAGTAAAATTTCTTGGCTTTTAAAAAGGGCAATTTCCATACAATTTTCAACTGGGAAAAGGATATGTCCCCCTTTTTATTTGCAAGGCAAGCTCATCTCCAGATCCATTAGTTTTAGCAGTTGTATTTTTGATAAATAAATATGGTATCTGGCAAGGCACAAATTACGACTGCAAAGAACCATGGCCATGGGAAGGTAAAGAGATAAGACCAAAGTGGCTGAGAAGACAAAAGCTTTGTGGCTAGCTATCTCTTTAGTTTTCTCTTCAACAAAAATCTTTCGTGTTTCCCCCTTATTTTAAAGAACTACATGGAAGGATAGACAAATTTATTTTATTGAAATGTATCCCCACAAAACATATTCAGGACCACACTACTCATTTATAATGGTTAATATTCCAGATAAATTATTCTGTAACACTAGACTACTGCAATAATCATCTATACTGCATTTCAAAATAACGTTTAAGCAATTGATCGTTGTGGGAAGGTTTTTTTTGTAAAATATTAGATGCTACACAGCATCTAAGCAAGATTACTGAACAACGATGGTACTCTAGCCATTAATACTCAAGCTCAAATATGTTACCAAGATAGTACTCTACTGGTTCAATAAGTAACACTTTTCAATCAAAGTGATGTTTGGCCCAATCAATTTTAAACATATTAATTTGAATAATCATTATGAAAGTTTCATATCTCAGGGATACTATTGCTTTTTTTTTTTAGTCCCTGTTGAATTTAATGCACCTTTGTTTATAAGTGCTGGACTACAAAACATCATTTTGGAAGGAGCATTAAGTAAGTTGGCCATCCTAAGTTATATAAAAAAGCTGGGATAAAAAGGAAATAAAAATAAACATGTTATGATGTCATATATTGTACCATGTAAACATATCTGGTACAAAATTCTTACATGAAAAGAACCTGTTATTGACATATCTTTATTTGACATGCATCTTCCGTGGAAGTAATTTAGAGAACAGTACTGTTTAATGTAACCGGAGGCAGGGCAGTTAATTGGAGGCAGGAAAAATCAAAGGCTGACTAGCGTGCTCATACTTGTCAGCCTCTCTAGACATTCCATTTAAGATAATATTTGTTTACCATAATAAATGACATAAATTTAAATAGGAGCAACAGGAGCCAGGAAAAGAGATCTTGCTTTTTCTTAAGTTTTTTTGTTTTTTAAAAAAAATCTAAGGGTACAGGGCAGACATGGGAAGCCTGCAGCAGAGAAAAGGGTAAAATCAAAGGCCCCGCAAGAAAGGTCAAACACAGCCTGCCTGTTCTACGTCTGGCTCAAATCTAGACACGCTTCAATTTGATTAAGCACAAAAGAGCCTGCCTTAAAAATAAAAGGTTTTGTGCAGCTGCAACATCCTTATCTGCCTGAACCTGAGCCTTGCAAACCTGTGCAGGTTATTTTTCTAAGTTCAATTACAACTTTATCTTTATTCTGCCTTCATACAAGGCTAAAAATGGTTTTGAAATCCACGTTGTATTTTTAAAAGGCAGAGTAGAATATCAGGTAAAATCATCTAAAAAGTCCAAGTGCAGTTTAAAATGTATTCTGCTCGGGGAGATTAATGTAATCCTTGTCTGGGCACACGCAGGAGTGAGCTCCTTTGTTCTCCAACTCGAATTTTATGTAGATTTTATCCAAAACAGGCAACAGCTTCTGTACGCAGGCAGATGACTGCAGTACCATACTACCTTAAATGTAGAACTGCCCTTCACTTGGTCAATGTTTGAATGCTATGCCTATTAAAAGGGGAGGGGTAAAAGTTGAAGCTCCTATTTCACTTGGATTTTTTCTTAACCCTCACTTGCCAGGGGTCTGACAATAAGATCTTTGAAATACAGCTGCAAGCTAAATTGCCCAATCGACCCCTGTTTTTGCAAAGTCGAAAGGCTGCTTTGAAAAGCCGACCTGGATTGCAGCATTCTTAGTTTTTCTAAGCTAAAGCATTTAGCTCAAACAAGGGCTGGAAGATGCTCAAGTTGGCCAACCAAGCCCAGCATAAAAGGCAACTTACCATGGCAGATTATTCCTCTCTCTCAAACACACAGTGGAAATCTGAGGGATCATTTCCACAACTTTCTTAGTCGGTTCAGAGATGTAGCTTTTGTAGTCACAAAGGGTCTCCTTTTGCTGTAAGAGTTCTTGCTTGGCATATTCCTTGAGCCTTTTGTATAGTGTGCGCAGGCCCTGGGCAGTGCGAGGAGGGCGGTCAACTCCAATGGCATTGTAGTTATCAGCTATGATGTCCCAGCATTTGTTCTTTTCCACTATGACTGAATGTTTGTTGGTGTGTTCCTCGAGAATATTAACGTATGGCTTGACAAGTTTCAGCAAATCAAGCTTTTCAGACAAAGTGAAATTCGAGGATCTGGCCTTCCCAACCATCGTCCTCTCCAGCCTGAAGAATAAGCAGTTCCTGAAACCACCACACAGATCCTAGCTCTGCTCAGCTCTTTTTCACAAACAGAAGAAAGATCAGGCTTAACTAGGCTTGTCTCATTTAGGCCCACGCCTACAGGGGAGGGTTTATTAAAATTCCTTCAGCTTAAGCTGACGCAGGTTCGTGAAATCTGGTTAAGCCAAGCCTGACCTACATAAGGCTTCAGACTGAAGGAGAAGAGAGGGGGGGGGGTAGTGCGCACGCACAGAGACTTTTGTGCCAAAAAACCCCCCTACATTTAAACAGGATTGAAAACATAAAGGTTTAAAGATTAGCACGTTACCCTGCCAAATATTACCCAATTCATCCAGAGTTTACAAGCTTACACAGACATCTCTTTTGCTGATAGGGGAAAAAAAAAGGGGGGGGGGATTGCACAGAAGACTGGATTTATTCATGCTCAAGAAAAGGACAACTTTTTTAATGGGGAAGGCGGGGCATTTATTGGTTATTAAGCTGTACCACCTCTGCAAGAAGGAGAAAGAGGAAAAACAACAAGCAAGACGACTGGATTTCGAGGAGGAGGCGTGTGTAGAGAGATCCCTAACAGAGCCCCCAGATCACGGTTCTGTTCCCCAGCGGCTCTTCTCTCAGGCTCCATTTGCATAATGCTAGTCCTGCTGTCAATCAGGAATTGCAGATTGCCTAGCTAGTTAGGTTTCACTCAGGGTCGGGCTTCGCAGCAAAGCTAAGCTTCCCCAGCACTTTGCAGTGTGGCTTTGGCTTTATGCGCGCACACACTTTTTAAAGAGGCAGATGCTCAAGAGAGCACCGAGAGGAATGAGCGGCAAACAGGTCCCCTCCTTACAGCTGCAGTTGTAAATGTGCAACTCATTATGGTCATCTATCACATGGCACAGAACACACATCTCCAGAGGTGCATCTTAAAGACAATCTTCAGTCAAGATTCTGGTTGCCCTTCTAGTGACCTTCAAATGAGCTAGGCTAGAAAAGAGCCATCCTATGCAAGCAGGAAGGAGCTAGATGCAAGTTGCTGCAGACAGGAAGGATGCTATCTTGGGAACCACTACCATAATTCTCTCGTCATAAGAAATTCAATCGTTCTGTCAATTTACCAGCTTGTCATGCAAGAAGAGCAGTGTTAAAAATTCATCAATGTCATAACCGTCACCGATCACAGTTCTACCTTATGTATGGAGCACAGTCCTGAGGAGTATTATGCCTACACATCACTTCAAACTATTTTTGTAGCCCTTCAGGGATGTAGACATCAAATTAAACCTCAGGTCCATCTTTAATTTCATCTCCCAATCACAAAATATTCCCTACCTCTCAGGGAAGTTATATAAAGACAGGAACTCTGATGGCCTTAAAAACAGGCGACCCACTCTGAGCCATTAAAGTCATTACCTCCTGGCTAACTCTACCTAATTGGTTGTTGTAACCAACAGACAAAAGTTATAACTTTCTGTAAGAAACACATTCACTAGGATCCCACAACATAAGTTATGGTTTGTTTAATCATAGTATACCAAGTCAGGACTGGCTTGATTCAGCTAAAGTAATCAATATTTCATATTATAATATTTATTATATTATATTATATTACAATATTCAAATATTTATAATATTTTTTATTTATTTATTTTCAAGTTCCTGGTCAAATGACTACAACTTACAATACTGTGTGAAAACCAAGTAAGTTACGTTATACTTGAGGTGGAAAATAAAATCTTCCTGGGTATAATGGAATATAATTAAATTGCCTGCCTGTTCTCAGAGTTTCTTTTTAAGACTTCATGATCAAACATAAGTGCCATGGCAATTAACATGAAATAACATTTTTTCCCCATAACAGTCCAGGAGAAGTCAGGAATATGCTCACTGAAAGATATACTATCCAAATATGGATTTTAGAATAATTTTCTTACCGCAGTATTAAGCACTATCGATAATGCTTTTTTTCTTGTTTTTTTTTAATTTAAGGACTATAAATAGAATGATCTAGCTTGAATCAAGGTCTAAAAATCTCTAACTCACCACAACTTTACATGTAGTTTTATTTATATCAAGGGTGAATAATCCATACAGAGATTTAAAAAACATTAATAGCCACAGTCATCTTTATGGAAAGACCTTCCCTTCATTTTATCATTATGAATGTTATTTCTCTTTTATAAGGAATATTGTTTTTCTGTAAATTCAGGCAAATGGAAGCAGAAACTTAAAAGACAGTGAAACACAATTCTGAAAATGTGAACAAAAAATTAATAATTAGATATTTTGGACAAGCTGCAAGGAGAGCAGCCCATTTTCCATTCATTTATGTCCTGGCCCTGTTGAGCATGTGCTTCTTTAAAAATATTAGAAAACTATGTATTCACTTATTATTATTCACGGGTAGCAGTTACACACATATTTACATTTTACTAGAGTTCACTATCATGTTGCATAACACAGCACTGATAAACAACTCTTTAAAGCTGCTGCTGGAAGTTGGAGCTCCCCACTCCCCCTGGAGAAATATTCTGGTGCAAAATCAGAGCAGAGGCTCAGCCCCACCTTTGCTAACGACCCATTAAGTCCCTTGGCTAGCCTATTCTTCATAACAAAAGA
>JANHFR010010661.1:0-18409 GCA_032468015.1 Mimophis mahfalensis | reverse complement strand
GAACTTCCTATCTAATTTATTTTTTAATGTTTGTAATATTTGTGTTTTATTGTTCACCGCACTAAGTCCCTTTGGGAGAAGGGTGGTATAGAAGTTCAATAAACAAACAAACAAACAAACAAACAAACAAACAAATAAATAAATAAATAAATATATTTATTTCTGTAGCAATGTAGTGGTCCTTTCCGTGCAGTGCAACTCCACCTCCTTTTTTATGGGGTCTGGGTTTTTTTGAACAGTTATCCAATGAACAATCCACCAATGAAACTGTTTGCTCTCTCAAGTTGTGGGAGTTTCATCACTGGACACTTTCAAGAAAAAACTGGGCTGCCATTTGTCAGAAATGGTATAGGGTCTCCTGCTTGGGGTTGCACTAGACGACCCACAAGGTCACTTCCAGCTCTGTTAATCTGTAATCAGATTCTTGGCAATCTGTTCCCTAGAGTTTTCTTTAAAAAAATATTTCATGAGTATTTTGCCATTGCCTGCTTCCTACAAATAAGAAAGAGGGACTATGGTCACCCAGCTGGCTTTGTGCCTAAGACGGGACTAGAATTCAGTCCCCTAGTTTCTAGTCTGGTACCTTAACCAACCACACCAAACAGGTTCTCATTACTGAATAGCTAAGAGCAAAGAAGGAAAAGCCATACATGTTTGCGTGCTTATTTTTTAGCATCAAACCAATTAATACATTTAATTTTAGTATATAAAATCGAACTTAAAAATATAGATAGAATGATGGACCTTTTTTTGTCAGACTTTAATGAAACTTTGCCATTTTTTTTCCTCTGTTCTGTCAGAAACATACTTGATTTGTACAGACAAGCAATAATTATGCTATTTCTATTTTTAGAGCAATACAGTAGCATTTAGTCTGCCCTGCTCAGCAAGACAATTCTCTTGCCATCCCCACACCAGTAACCTTTAACATTATTATTCATTGAACTGTTTGCTGAACATTTTTTGACAGATTGGGATGACCCCCCCCAGCTCTTTATTAACTATAGCTCCATTTTCTTTCTTTTTCGTTTGAACAAATCAAATCTAGAGTTCTTAGTTATTACTCCAAGTTCAGTACCATAGCTCTGGTACAAAACATCCATGGAAAACTGGTCAGTCTCACTAAATGTTATTTTTTCCTACATAACATAAAATCTGTCAAGAACTAGAATGTTTGGGGAAGTTTCTTGCTTTAATAACAACATCTCAAATTAAAGAAATCACATAATATAAAAAACTTTGTACATGGGCTTTACTATCCCACAAAGAAATACATATGCCAGTGGTTAGATGCATGTGGCATCAAACAGCTTTCTAATGGGAGTCCTGGAGGTATAATGATAGGAATGCAGTATTGCAGGCTACCTCTGCCACAGCCTGGACTTGGATCCTGATGGGGGCTCAAGATTGACTTAAATTGCACCCTTCCAAGGTCAATAAAATGAAGACCCAGATTGTTGGGGCCAATATGCTGACTTTGTAAACTGCCCAGAGAGTGCTGTAAAAGCACTATGGGGAAGTATATAAGTCTAAATTCTATTGATTGCTATTGCTAATGCTAATGCTGTACCATGCTAAATATAATGTTTGTGTATTCTTGTAGTTTGTTTCAAGATTTATTTATTTATTTATTTAGCTACCCATTTCATACAAGTGACTCTGGGCAGGATTAAAAACAAACAAAACACACAACATTTCCTGTTTCTTCCAAGGATAAGCCATAATCTCCTGACCCAAGTGCCTAGGGAAACAGCAAAAGTTCAGCACCTTATAAAAGGCTAACACAATTGGGATATCTAAATCTCCACAGAGATGCTGTTTCATAGCGCAAGTCCTGTAACTCTGAAGGCACAATTCTAGAGTCCAACAAGATGACACTGTTTGATAAAAGAGACCCAAAGCAAGTCCTCTCTACTAGACTTGGTGGGTTAAAAAAAAAAAAAAGGAGAAAGGTAATGTAACTTTTTACCTTTTAGGACTTTATAGGTAATAACCAGTCTCTTAGATCATATGCAAAAGCCAAAATGTTTATGGAGATTCTCAGTCAACCAGTTCATAGTTGTTCAAAGGTGCTCATTTGAGAGGCAACTGGGGTTTTTTTTGTTTTTGTTTGAGGATGTTTCGCTTCTCATCCAAGAAGTTTCTTCAGCTTAGATGAGAAGTGAAACGTCTTCAAAGAAAAACAAGAAAGTCCAGTTGCCTCTTGAAAAAGCACCTTTGGGACATTCAGAAGCTGAGTTGGAGTCACAGCAGCCCACAAAGTAGAAATGATGAATAAGAATGACAAAGACTGCTCATGTGGCTACATTCTGAATCCGCTGCAATTTTCAAGGACTCTTTAAGGATAGCTCCGTGTAGAGAATGTAATAATAATCCAAAGAGAATGTTAATAAGACATGAGTCATTGTGAAGAAGTCAAGATTTCTTGGGTCTGGTAAAGATCTCTTAAATAAAGGTGTGCAATCATCTTTTTCTTGTTTATGGAACCATTTTTATTTTTATTTTATTTTGTTAATTTATATGCTGCCTATCTCACAAATAAAGTGACTCAGGGTCTCTTCTCCCCCTAGAGAAGCATTCACTACTGCAGAGGTCCCCAACCACTGGGCCATGGATGCAACCCGCCAGGAACCAGGCTGCACAAGAGAGCAAAGCCCCATCTATGCACATGTGAGATCCAGGCAGCACGCAAAACCATGTTTCTCCAGTCTGCAGAAAACCCACCCTCCACGGAACTGATCCATGGTGCCCAAAAGGTTGGGGACTGCTGCACTACTGCATAGACCCTACCACTTGCCATCTACTGTGAGTCCTTTATCAACCAGATAGGACAGGTTCACAGCACAGATAACTACTGTAAATGAAACAAAGATGATTAGGGTACTGGAGACTAAAACATATAAAGAACAGTTGCTGGAATTGGGCATGTCTAGTTTAATGAAAAGGGGGACTAAGGGTGACATGATGGCAGTGTTCCATTATCTCAGGGGCTGCCACAAAGAAGAGGAAGTCAAGATATTCTCCAAAGCACCTGAGGGCAGGACAAGAAGTAATGGGTGGAAACTAATTAAGGAGAGAATCAACCTAGAATTAAGAAGAAATTTCCTGACAGTTAAAACAATTAATCAGTGGAACAATTTGTCTCCGGAAGTTGTAAGTGCTCCAATACTGGAAGTTTTCAAGAAGAGATTAGACAACCATTTGCCTGAAATGGTGCAGGGTTTCCTACCTAAGCAGGGTGGTTGGACTAGAAGACCTCCAAGGTCACTTCCAATTCTGTTATTCTATTCTAACTTGCAGTTCCAAGGATCCTGTCCACAGGTTTGATCTCCTCCCACATAACTAGACAACATTGCACTGCAAGTGACCAGTTCATCAGAGTGAATCCAAGCAAATTTAACTTTAGGTATCTAGAATAAACTTCACAAGTGGCTTTACATAGTTCCTCCTTATCCAGGAGGGACCCTGCTTAGCTCCTTATGGATACTATAAGATAGAGAAATAGCTATGTTTTGCCATCCTTACCACCACGAGGAAATTGTTAAGGAAGTTCTTACTCATGCTCATATTCACCCTTTGTTTATTTCCAGTGTTCTAGAGTTCTCTAATGCTATTTCATCACCGAGAGCTCCTCCAAAAACCAGAGGGCTTCTGGAACCCACAGGAGAGATAGATTATACAGACACAATTCAATTCAACACCACATTCATCCTCTTATTCGGGTGGTAATCAGCCTTTCAGTTGAATCATGTATCAAAGCCCCAAAGAACAACCCAAGTTGCCTCTAGAACCCAGTCTAGTCTATCAAATGACTGGGGCAGACCTTGTTACAAGAGACATTATTTCAATAAGTATAATTTAGCTTTGGTGTATTTGGATTATGTCAAAGAAAATATCATTTCAAAGAAGAGTACGTTTTTCAGTCCTAAAATTTCAGTCTCGATATCAATAAATAATTTAGAGGTCAAATTATTAATTTTCAGCATTAAATTAATTAAAACATTGTGTGATTTACCAAATATCTTTCTTAAGCAAACTCAGCTATTATCTCCTTTCTGGGATACTATCAAGCAGAATTAATACCAAAGGAGAGGATTCTTGATACAGGGTAAGTTTTGGAATTTACTTTTACTACTAAACCAGCTGTTTACTGCCAACTCTTAACAAATTATAAACAATGCAGGGCGTTTCTCCTAGCTAGGTTGATGCATTGCCCTCTGCAGTGATTGATGGTAATACCAAAAGATTTTTTCCATCAATACTTCTGCCAATGTGAAGTCAGGCATCTATTAAGAATAAAGGGTATAGGTTAAAGGTAAGATGTAGAATAATGAAGAATTATAGAAGACTGAAGATGAACTGGTTAAGAACAGCTAGATTTGATTAGAGTCAACTGGGCATGTAAGCATAAGTTATGAAACTGGAGTATAAACTAAAAAACTGTAGTGATTGATTAGAACCAAGATACAATAAAACAAGATTAAGAATTTAGCAAGCTCAACAAAATTAGGATATAGAAATATGCTCCAGGATAAGTTATGATAGATAAAGAGCATGAGTATAGAAAAAGGAAATACCAAATAGAAAATGGATAATAAATAAGAGAGCACATTGTTCTGTCAAGAAGCAAAGTTTATTTTGGTAGTGCTCCTTGACACTAGTCCCCAAACAATAGCTGGCCTATCTCCACCCTGAATTTATCACCCTCACTCAACCAAGGGTAGCACGTGAACATATATACCCACAAAAATTTAAGCAAACTGCTTTCCCTTGACCACAACTAATTAAAAAAAGATGGAGATTCCCCATGAGTCATATTCGGTTCCTAGGGACCAGAGGAATCCAGGTAGTGTTTTTCATAACACATCACATGCATAGAAACGAGGATTGTTTTGATAAACTTCTACAACATACAGGTGTTCCATTTTTCCTTGAAGTTTTCAGAACGGCATTCAACACTTCAATGAAAACAGCATTAGATACATGGATACAATTGCCTACATTACTGAATTATTTTCATTTAGTAACAACTATGAAACAATTGTTTGGCCCAATAAGAAGACCGACACTAATATTCCTACTGTGATTCTAATAATTTCCTAGAAAATAGCAGCCTGTTTTGAAGCTTGGATTGTGATTCTATTAATGTGCTCAGTCATCAAAAATCGCTACAGGTGACAATATCTCCAAATATCTTTTTTACACTGCTAACTATTTAAATTTTATAGTAATTCATTTGGCCACTTACCAGCAAACATGACAGCTGCTGCTGCAATTTTGTTGATATGTTTTCCCCACCCCTCCCTATTACACATCCTTTTCATTTCTCCGGGAATCATTTCCCTGAATTTCACCCGGTCACAATGAGAGCTTGCTTTTTTGGCCTTCTTCACATCTTGTTTACAGCGCCAGTACATTTTACTGGACAGCAGCAAACATTCTGCCAAATATTTAAAGGCCTTCCCCATTGGTATAAGGCAGTGGTTCTCAACCTTCCTAATGCCGCGACCCTTTAATACAGTTCCTCATGTTGTGGTAACCCCCAACCATAAAATTATTTTCATATACACCTGTATTTGTATTGAAATATGTGTTTTCCGGGATCCCCAAAGGGGTCCCGACCCACAGGTTGAGAACCACTGGTATAAGGGTTTCCTTCTGGAGAATCTTAAAGCTGCCCTCCTGACTTCCCTTGCCAATTGCCTGAGATAATGGGATTTCCTAATTATTTGAGCTCCATCACATTTTGTTTGTCATCATAACCCATAACTTATTTCTTTGCAATACTACTTATTCTTTCTTCTCAAAATTAAATCCAAAGTGTTTTCTTGCAAAAAAAAATAAAAAATGTTCTAGGCACAGCCTCTAACTTAAAGACATGTCTTTTCAGTCTTCCCTTCTTTTAGAAAGCAAGCATGTGGGCAGAAAAAGGGTGTTAACCCTTTTCTTAATTTTTCACATAGAGTTCTTAATTCTGATCCTTACTTTTTATTTTAGATGTTTCAGTACAAATGCTTGGTTGGTAAATATTAAGCAATACTGAAAACATTTTGAGTGATTATTTCAGAACACTGGACAAAGTTCTCAATCCTGAGCTACAAACCTAAAGAAATCAGATTTGCACATGATAGTTTAAAGAATGTGGAGACTGCTATGTAAACAAGTGTGTTATCCTGAAAATTAATTTATTTGATGGAAAGAACAGAAGCACTAGAAAGACGACTTACTGCATTAACCTAAATCAGTACTTCCATTTAATTGGTAGGGTATTGCCCATCAAATATATTTGTATTTACAAAACACAAGTAAATGATGTTCATATACTGTATTAATCACATAAAATATTTAACTATCTCCTGGCTTGATAGATTATGGCATGGATATCATATTATGGATAATCAGGGACACTATTTGCCCTTGTAGTTCGCATGAAAAATAGAGAGGGTGGGAGGGAAGAGAGAAATCTAATCATTTTAGTAGCTCATAATACTGATACAATTCTAGAAATACATATTTTTGTAGGAAGCAATGGATTCTTTTCTTGGTCATTATATCAATGCTATTATCTTCAAGAAGGTGTTGCCTTTCAGAAAAATAACAAATTTGAGTGCCCTTTGTCTTAATCAACAGAGGCACGTGCATGCCTTTTTCTTTCTCTCTACATCAATAATGCATTCCATAGAAAAATGTTTGCAATATAACTTAAAATAAATTTGGAACATATGTTAATTTCTACCAATATAATTCAAAGCAAATTGTGCTTAGAAATAGGAGTCTAAAGATACATATTAGCATGTTCACATCTGATGCTTCGAGAAATAGGTCTGCCATAAACACATGTAAAGAAAGATCTTGTAACAACTACAGGTTTCAAAGGATTCCAGGGATTTGAAATAAATAAACCAGGCAAATGATTCCCTTAATTTTTGGACTGTACAAATGCTTCATGCCATATTTGCTTGTTTACTTTGCTACTCCAACCCTAGTCCAGCAAGGTTCTTTTGATGTTCTTATTTGAAAATCAATCCAAAACAAATTTCAAAAGAACCCTGCTGGCACAAGCTTTATGATTGCACTAAGCCCCCCAAATTCTATTCCCATATCAACTTCCTCTTTTTCCTTTCACCCATGCCTTCTTCAGAATTAGGGTAGGATATAGTCAGGATATGTATTTTCCATCACCACCTCACTTGGATCTTATGAAGTGGGTTCTCGGAAGACCAAAAAGAAAAAAAGGAAATGCATGAACTGGCCGGCCTAGACTGAGGGGTTATTTTAATTTTATGTTGTTTGTTGGGGCTGAATTGGTTTAATGTAATTTTAACTTGTAAATGTTTTGTTTTAACTGCCCTGTACACCGCCCTGAGTCCTTCGGGAGAAGGGCAGTATATAAATCCAATAAATAAAATAAATAAATAAATAAATAAATGCAACATGATAAGAGATGCTTGCTTCAAACCCAGACATGGCCAATCAAAACATGGGTGCTTGCTTTTATTACCTTGCTTTTATTATTTTTCTTTAACAAAATAGATGCATACTGAAGTGGACTCCAGGTATCCAAGTCACTGGTTAAACTGGCACATGGAGTAAACCTATAAGAGAACAGAAATCCTTCCATGCTGTCCATCTGCAACAATTGGAAGCAGTGGCACAATGCCACTGAACACTGAAGCTTCATAGACCCATCATATCCTCTATTAACAGGAAGAGTTAAATGGCAAAAATCCAAGAAATAACAGCAACAATATGCAAATTGGTAAGTAAGAGAAAAAAACTTGGCTTGGAGTATTTAACTAATTTTTTTCCAGTTTATGTTACCCTTAAGACAAAGGTGGTTTTTCTGAGGCTCTAGAAGTGTTGCAGAAAGAATTAAACTTAATTAAATAGTTGTCCTTGCTAAGATATTTTATAATATGCTAACTCACAGATGTCAAACTTGATTTCATTGAAAGCCACATTGGGGTTGTGCTTGACCTCAGGAGCCAGGGTGGGTGTGGCCAGGGTAGGCATGGCCAGCATGACATCACTTGAGTTGGGGGGTGCCTGTGGTGGCACAAGTACTCTGCCAGCAAAAATGGGCTCCTGAGCTCAGTTTTCAATTAGTGGCCTCCTGTAACCCTCTGCCAGCAAAACCAGAGGGCCTCATGTGGCCCTTGTGAGCTCCATTTTCACTGACAGAGGCACTGCAGGCCACTCCACAGATTCCAAGAAAGCCCCGTGAGTCAAATCTAAGCACCCCGCAGTCTGGATGGGTTGGAACAGTAAACACTCAGCTCCATTCAGTTGCCCAGACTCCACCTTGAAGGGACTATGGGGTAATTAAATGGAGATGGAGATGGTGATGGTGATGATGATGATAGTGGTGTAACATACATACAGTACTTTCATCTGAACAACGTATGGGATTGCTTAACCTGGCAAGTTAAAATGGCCTACCTTGAATGAACAGCATTTAACTCAAGGGAATGACTACAGAAGACCTCTGCCATTATTTACTCCAATGTACAAGCCAGGAGCTCTAGTGTTTGCTTCTTTTACTCCCTAATCCCTCTCTCCCAAAAAAGACCCAGAAGACACAATTGTATTTCCTAATTTTTTTCAGATGAGAAAGGTAACCTGGATTCCTTGTCACAGTAATCAAGACACAGGGGAGCTTTTGAGGTTCATATAACTTCATCTTTTTGCAGAAGAAAGTAAGCAGGCACGACTAGAAATGAGAATTAGTTTGATACTTATTTGCCATAAACTAGAATTCTGAACAAATCTGATTTACCAAACTGTGAAAATAAAGCCTCTTTTTGTAGGAACAAGTAAAAGATCATTTTCAAACTCAATTCCATAAGTAATATGTATCTTGAACTTTAAAAGATATTGATATGCCATTGAAAAATAAAACTAAACTTCAGTATGTTTTTTTTCCAGTTTCTCTTTTTCCACAGAACCTGGGTTCAATATAAACGAAAAATCTTTTTCTTCCATCATAATCATTAGTAAAATACAAATTCTTACAATACGTAAAATACAAATTCTTACAAGTTCAGGTTCTTATGCAAGCAGGGCTCCTTAGCTGTGCACTTAGCTGAGAATAGAATAATTTTTTCAATTAGATGAACCGAAGTGCAAAACATTAAAGAAAAACAATTCTGCTTTTGTGTCCTGCTTCTCAAACGTGCTGTTTTAAGGTGGATTGACACCTAAAAGTCATGTACATATTTGTATTGACATTAGAAAGAAGGAAAAGAAGCTAGGGCTTTTCTCTAAATAAAGAGAGATGCTTCTCTTCCAAGTGTGGAATTCAAGTTTCTTTTGAAAACCAACATGTAAGGAACAGTAAGAATTACTGAGAGCTGCATTTGACGCATGTCTATAAAGCATGCTGTAAAGAAATTGGCCATTAAAAATAACAATTTGTTCAGCATAAAGCAAATACGGTGTTAGGGAGAAGGTTACTAAGCATGCACTATCCATTTAATGGGTTGTCTTCTTTACTTTGCCCATTTCTATAGCCCTGGTCATTGTAGATTTTGTCTTAATTCCTCCAACTATTGGACTTTGCTTAGGAGCAGCACTGTTCTATTTAAAAGTTTCAAATGCTGATATTAAATTGTGAACAAAATAATAAAAATAGGCACCTGTGATGTAATGTAGGAGCCAGCAGGGACACATTCAGTTTTATGGCCATCATGCTGAGGAATGTTGATTAATAAAGACAAACAATACAAATTCCAAGGTTTTTGGGTGGTGGTGTTTTTAAAGGCATGGCAGACACAGAATACGTAATCAAAATGTTAGCTAAAAGTTAAATTTTTTAAAAAAAACGCTATGAGTAGCGTTGTTCTTGACCATACATTTTCCCTAGCCTCTCCCTATGTTAAAGTTACCACCTAAATCATTAAAGGAATAAGAAAGGAATAAGAAATGTGGCTTCAGCTATTGTGTGCTAGAGTGAATTATTTGAATCGACATATACCATGTTTTACTCCATAATAAGCGTATTTGCCTTTAAGGTGCCACAAGAGTCTGTTGTTTTTACAAGCGCGTGATAACAGGGTTATATTATCTGAAAATGGTTGCTTGGATCATTTTCCTACTAAGATATGCAAACATTTATTTCTGCTATTGCAGAGATTTATACTGATACCCATGCTAATACGATCCTGCCGTGGCAGAGAACATTCTGAAAATTCTGCTGATTCAACAGTTTTCTTTCAAATCACTGCTCAGCCCGATATACATTTCTCAGTATTTGATGCTGATTCAAATATTGTTCTGTTTTCCTTTATCTGATACAATAAAGTTTTGCTGGCAGTCTCTAACGTCAGCTATTTTATACACAATGCATAATGAACAGCACAGCTTTTAATCCCATCAGAGCTATTCAGCCCTTTCTAGGGTAGTTCTTTGCAGCTGTCACCTATATCAGATTTTCATTCATATAACAATGGAGGCAGTCAGAAGCATAGATCTTCAAATTGTTCCAAGCAATTAGAAAGCCATGTAAAGTTTTTAAGGTCATTGGGCTAAATGCGTTGAAAACCCTAGCAGTGTCACTGTTTCATTAAAAGAAATTATGCTTAAACAAGCTTTGGAAAGTCATTAGTTTTGTTTGTACTCTCTAAAGCATTCTATCAGCTTTTGTCACCATTAACAGTGTTCCCACCCACATACACTACATTCTTTTTCATCCATATAACCAGAAAACTACAGATATTGGTAAAAAGCAGAAATCAGATTTGTGAAGGCTAGTAAAGTAACATAGGAACCAATACCATGCATGATTACTAACTATAATTTCCATTATAAAATCTGATTTATTCCTTAATAGATACATATGAGACACCCAGTCAGATATACTAGTATAATTGGAATTTGTAAACTTAAACAAAAACTGATGTTAAACAGTGATAAAATAATACCCAAATATTCATATGCCTTTTTTGCAAAACGTGTATAGATTTATGTCTAGAACCAGGACCACACTTTTTTCCTCATAAATATACCTACATAGACACACATACTTGCTGAAAAGAGAAAACTCCATGAGTATCTTTCTATAAATTTTCCAAACTTAATTCAGACCCGCACTTTCCATGAAGACAGAGGTCTAAACTGAAACATCAATATAAACCTGGAAGCCGCAATAACTTGAAAGTAAAAAGAGAGAAACTACTCAATGTGAGCCATTTCTGCCACTTACAATTCCTTTATTTTACTCCCAAGACCTCAAGGGTAGAAGAATGTTTTCTTTACAACAATTGTTAACTATCTATTGCAGCATTCTCCTCTCTTTCACACAATTCACATCAACCAAACCTAATGAGAACATACTCTATCCTCAGCAGTAAGGCACTTTCATACTTCACAGCCTGTGGTTTTGCTCTCTTTGAAACTTACTGCCTATTCAAGAAAGGCAGAAAAATACACCACATGGTTTCATTCAACTTCTTTAGTTGAAATGCTGGATTTTTTCAACAGGGATGGCTTAGATTAGAACTCTATTCACCAAATTGAGTATTGGAACTGAGTACATAAGTAGACCACATATTTTAGGGTCAACTACCATTGAGAAACAGCAAAATCCGCCCCCCCTCCCCCCAAATAAAAATAAATAAATAAATGCATGAGACACATTTTTTTAAAAAAATCAATTAACCATATGGACTGCAAAAATTGCAGAGGAAATACAAGAGTCATGTTACACTGTTATTTTGACTATTCTACTTTAGAACATTTATATGCCTATTACAATTCACTATAAAATTCACATCATAGAAATCAACAAAATCTAGTTTTATACAGTAAAATATTTTCCAGCTGCGCCAATGGATCCTAGTTTCACACACTTCTACTACGCATACACTCATGCACAATAACTATTCTGACATTTAGCTATATAGTATTGATCAAAACAATTAAGTTATCAATGCTTTACCACCCTCAATCTGAAATAGCTTTAATATTATTTTAGGGGAGTTACAGACTGGTTACATGTTAAAGACTTTCTGATTCTTCTATTTGCAAAAATAGGTGTTTTTAATATCATTTACTTACTTTATAAATAGCAGAGGGGAAAAAAGGTCATCCAGATGTTTGGAGTGGAAAACATGCAAACCATGTTATAAAGTAAAACACGAAATAATGCAATTCTGTAAAACTTTCTCTGTCATGTACACATACGTTTTGAAAAGGAGGGTTCAGCTTATCTGCTTACATAAATCATCTCACACCTACACAGGCAAAGGAAGTTACAGTTTGTAAACAGATTACCTTCCATCTTGCCTGTTAAATTCCACAAAGTCCAGTGGAGGAGAACATTAAACGTAGCAGACAAAATCACATTCACATGCAGCTCCAAAGGAAAAACTGGTACTTACAGAACTCCAAAGTAGAATGTCCCAGTTTCTCTTTTACATGTTACAGCAAATCAAACAAAGATCTCAGCTCTCAGCCACTTCTTCCCCTTCCCTGATCAACCAGGCAGAACAGGCCCTTATGGATTGTCTATGCAGCTGGGAGATAATGGAACCATATTCTCAGCTGGGACTGGAGAAGCCTAACCGCTCTCTTCTGAGTCTTGTATGTCTCAGCACACAACAGCATTAATCAGGAAATACAGTGCTCTGCTGCTTTATGCCTTCCCCTCCCCCAAGGACCTGAACAATTAGCACATGAATCAAAGACCTTGCATACATACAGACGTATACTGTAATCCCTGTTAAGGGATAGTCAAACAGAGGGCTCATTCAATGATCAAGAATTTAGAAGTCTGATTGTTAATTAAAAGCAAACACATTGCAAAGAGATAGGGATAGAGATAGAGATAGAGATAGAGATAGAGATAGAGATAGAGATAGAGATAGAGATAGAGATGGAAATAAAGGGGGCCACAGCTCATGAATTTTAGTAATATTGTAAACTTGCTGTGGACATAATGGTTGATTACATAAATCTCTTAAACTGAATATTGTCTTTACTATCTTTTTCTCTAGCCTGATTTAACTACTGCAGGGAACTCTCCATGGTATTTTCCACTGAAATATGCATGATGCAATCTTCTTATTTTATGAATTGAGAATGGATGGAGTCTTGGTGATGAGTAGTAAGAATTTAGTAAGAAAAACTTATTTTACTGTATAAATGGAAGTAACATTTATTTTAATAACGCCATATCATTTGTCTATTATTTTCCTGACACGGCATTCCTTAGAAAAAGAATTACTGTATAATAATCCACTACCACTATCATCATTATCACCACCTTTCACCCTTAGGATTAGGACAAATAACAAATGTTAAAAGTTGAAGCATTAACATACATTAAAATAAAAATATATATAAAAATGCATTAAAACACTAATAAAGTATTTAAACAAAATATCTGAATTTTTAGTTAATAGACTTAATGCTGAATTTGGAAGAGGTCAAACATGTATTTCTGGTTAGATTTTATGTTTCCAACTCAATTTATTTTTCAGATATCAGTTAAAGATAGTAAACAAAGATTAGATAGTTGTGGAAAGGGCACCATGATAGCTGCACATGGAATATATTTATCTGGTAGCCTATAAAAATGATAAAGACCCTTATATAACAGGAGTAAAATGATAATTTTACTCTGGTTACATAATTCTTCAATTGCTTTGAAAAAAACTAAAATGCCTTGATGTTATTATTTGCATTCTTCAGCTGTTTAAAAATTCGATTTGTAAGTATTCTGGGGGAAGCAGCATAAAAAATAATTAAACAAAGAAATATTTGAATTAACCATGGGCTGATGCTGATTGTCATTGTAGAAATACACTGGAAAATGAGCAAGAAACCATTAGGAATTTGGAGGAGTTACAGTGCTGCACTATTGTGGCAAAACCAGTATAGAATATTGGGCTCAAACTGTAAAACAAATACAATAGAACAGAACAGTACGGAATGGAACAGAATTCTTTATTGGCCAAGTGTGATCGAACACACAAGGAAAGTCTTTGGTGCGTAAGCTTTCACTGTACATAAAAGCTGTAAGGGATAAATCATGACCATAGTCATCATAAAAATGCATTCATAATAAATCATAAGATACTCATAGGATACTAAATAATTAGTGATACTCATAGGATACTAAATAATCAATCAACATAAATCAAACTAGGAAACTAAATAAAACAATGTAAATGGTAAATATACAAAACAACAAAGTTATAGTCATAAGTAGAAAAAGAGATGGGTACTAAAAAGATGAGAATAATAATAGTAATACAGCCTTACTAAATAGTTTGAATGTGTTGTGGGAAATAGTTGTTTAGTGGAGTAATGGCATGGGAGAAAAAAAACCTGTCCTTGTGTCTAGTTTTTCTGGTGTGCAATGCCCTTTAGCAGGGGTGTCAAACTCGATTTATTGAGGGCCACATTGGGATTGTGTTTGACCTGGGGGGGGGGGGGTAGAGGGGGCGTGGGCAGGCTGGGCTTGGCCAGCTCAACATCACTCGTGTTGGGGGCAGCTGTGGGGGGCCGAGTGCTCTGCCAGTGAAAACAGGCTTATGAGCTCTGTTTTCAGCTGCGATGGCCTCCTGCACCCTGTGCCAAAAATGGAGCCTCTTCACTGGCCGAGGCACCATGGGCCGATCCTTTGCTGTTTCCAGGGAAGCCCTGCAGGCCAGATCTAAGCATCCTGCAGGCTGGATCTGGCGCCTGGGCCTTGAGATTGACACCCCTGCCCTAGACCATCATTTTGACGGTAGGACAAAGTTAATGATGTTGATTATAGCATAAATTGTTAGATAGAAAAACCAAGTGAAACAAATGAATTAAATTTTATTTTGGTCTTTGTGTGTGGCATCTATACCCTTATATAGTTATAGACTAAGTGAATAAAGTGATTAACAGTGTAATTAAACGATACAAAATAAATTAGCAAAATCTGCTCAAGCTGCGGTATTTGATACAGTATATTCTTTACAAGTGTAATGGGTCAAGAAGCTCAAGAAGCTTTTACCAATTTGAGATTGCAGATTGATAGTGAGTTCTAATAATTCACATCTTCAATATTCCCTGGAAGAAACTGCATAGATATAATACTTAGCTCATTAAGGCACTGGTTATGAAACCTATATACATCCTCTTATGGGGGAGTCACAAAATTGCCCTAGGCATGGTAGTTGAGTACAAACTTTTGAATTTTGCTAAACTTACAAATTGATTTTTGTTTCATTCCCTTCTATAGCAGAGGCACAAAAGTTTTTTGAAATGCCAATAATAATTGTATTCCATAAGGTATTATTGGTATAATAGAATGTTATTTTCTGACATTTCTATACACAGCCATCTATTTTATAAAACTTTTATCCTCTAAAACCCATCATTGTCAAAAAGGTTCATAAAGTTTGTAATTTGCTTTGACAATAATGTAATGTATTTTGTGTATTGAGGCTCTTAACGCAACTGAAATTGCTAAAGCTGTAAGTAGTATATGAAAATGGCTGCCTCAAAAACATTAATTCAGACTGAAGGATTTATGCAAAAGTAAGTAAGCTTGTTCTTGCCAATAAAAATATAGTTTTAATGTTCATTTTTATTTCTAATGTAATAATTTTATTTCATAAAGTTGTGAAGTTCTCTCATTGTTTTGGTTAATATGTACATTATAATGTGATTATTAAAGAATAAATAGTAAATATACTGTATTTCTTGCAATTCATTAAAATATTATATCATAAAATGACTATTATATCAAAAAACTTGGGTTATTAGTAATGAAAAGTTTCAGAAACACTGCATTAGGATGATATAAGCTAATAGATATTAGTTTTTGGTAAATTAGATTTTTTCCAGTTTCTTTTTTAGGAAATATTACAAACGTGGCTCAGTGTTCGAGATATTCTTGAATAAAATTATGGTAATTATAGTTTTCAATTAGCCAAATTTGAGCTTTTCTTTATACCACCTGTTTAATTTTGCTGTTTAATCTACTTTAACAAGTAGAATCGGAAACCACCTATTGCATTGTTGACTGCACCTACCAAATGATTTGACAGTTGTATAGAAGCTGATTTTTCCAACCCGGACAACTAATTTATAAATGTATGCAGTTAAAATAAAATATTAAAAAATCACAAATTTGATATGATAACTTAAACATAACCTCTGATGACTTGGAACTGCAATAGGGCAGTTACATATTATGTAAAGACTCACTTTTACTGCTTAATTATTATTCCTCTCCTATACAGTAGAAATAATGGTTGAAGAAGCTAATACTATATAACATGGATATGGATTTCAGGATTCCAGAAAGCTTGACCTTCAGATGAATCAGCAATCAATAAACACATAGAGATAAACCACATTCACACTTTATTCAAAGAGATAATAAAAAGCTAAGAAGGAAACTGTGTATGATTGTTGCTTTGAATCTATGACAGTAATAATAAATGGTCCAATATAGTGTGGTTCAAAGTAGATACACATAGACGTGATGTATAGACATAGACATCACCATCACCATAGCCATAGCTATCATTTTTATTTATGTATTTATTTTTAAAACTTATACCAATTGCTACTGAAGTCTGTTGGGTCAAAAAAGAAAAATACTAGAATTGAGTTAATATTGAAATAAGGTGACCAAAAAAAAATAAAAGTGAAATTCAATAAAATTGGAATAACTGACTAAGCTGGACTATTCTATTTGTCTCTTTTGGTATAAATGCACAACTAAACGATTAATATGAGGGTAAAGCAACAGTGGTTAAAAAGATAACAGTATCTGCTGTTCTGACAAAAAACCTTAATAAAAGTAGAAATATTTACGTAAATTGATAACAACCTACAAGGACTCAGCAGCTCACAAACCCACCTCTCCTAATTACCAATTCAAAAGAAAAAGGTAGGGGAAGGACAGATTCACAACTTAAAATATTCCAAGGCCTTCATAAAAATCTCATTAAAAAGGAAATTTGAACCTTCTTACATAAACAGTCTGATTCATTTCCTATTTGTAACATACAGGGTCATTAATCTCTTCTGTCTCATATGCAAAATGGTTATAGCAGTGATAATTACCTACTCCACAGGGGTGTACGAAGCCTTAGTTAATATTTAAAAAGCAATTTGGTATTTAGGGACAGATAGTACTAAATATAATTTGCTTTATTATTGCCCTTATTATATAGTCACTTTCAACAATATTTCATTCTGTATGCTAAGCACAGCATGGCCCGTTCTTGATTTTATGAAACACTCATGCTTTCTGAATGTATATAACCATTGTTTCTTATTGTGATAAAAGTAATAGTGCTCACAAGTTTCTTTTAATGACACCAAATAAGGCATTATTCAACTAACTTCCTCAATTCAAGAGACTTGTACATAACAGCCAAAGTTGAACAAACTGGCTTAAAAAAAAATATAATTTTAATAATGCCAAATAATGTTTTTCATTATGTGAGATTAAGTAAAATTACTAAGAGGTTCAAGTGAACAATTTAGTTCCCGGAAAACATAAGTAGGATACAAAGAAGGAAAAAAAAAAGAAGACATGGTTCTAGTACAATTTAGTTAGTACAGTATAGTTGGGCAGGGGTTTGGACTAGATGACCTACAACCTACAACCCTTCCAACTGTTAATCTGTGATCTAGCAATAGCATTTAGATTTATATACTGTTTATCAGGGCCTTTACAACCCCCCCTAAGTGGCTTACAGAGTCAGCATATTGCCCCCAACAATTCGAGAGGGTCCTCATTTTAACCCCCTTGGAAGGATGGAAGGTTGAATCAACCTTGAGCCTGGTGAGATTTGAACTGCCTAACTGCAGGCAGCTGGCAGCTAAGTACTACATACAGCACTCTACTCACTGCACCACCATGGTTCTGCGTATTGCAAATGGGAATCCACAAACGTATGGAGAGAGATTGGAGGCCACACATACAGTACTTTCTCTGCCACTTTACAACACAAGCACAATTAACCAGTAGAAGAGAAAATTTGTAGCTCTGGGTTGTAATGAAAGTCCTCGGTGGTCTCTGAGCCTGTCTCTTTTCTCATGCATCTTTATCCAATTAGATAATACCTTCAGTACACCGATGATGTTACACTGCTGGGTAATGACATCTCTGCAAAAAGACAACCAAAGTCAGAGACCACTAAGGAACTCACGGACACAAGTTGCAAGTTCAAAACATAAACTGTACTTACATTACACAAAAACGCACACATACAGATGTATAGATGTATTTATAGGCTTACAAATGACTTTATAGCACTGACATAGATGCTCCCTAGATATAACAGTATTTGGAAATCCTCTATGCCATAAGCTTGTATTTTGGTCCATATTCTTTAACTTAGGGCAGTGTTTCTCAACCTTGGCAGTTTGAAGATGCGTGGACTTCAACTCCCAGAATTCCCCAGCCACC
>JANHFR010010654.1:118318-129808 GCA_032468015.1 Mimophis mahfalensis | reverse complement strand
AGTTGGGTTTTAAAGTTGAAAATGTAACCTTAAAACTTTTTTAATAAAAAAAATAAAAAATAAAAAATAAATTTTGATCGTGTGACCAAGGGGATGCTACAACACATATAATTGTGAAAATGGTCATAAAACAGGGCAACTTCAAACAGCCACTAAATGAATGTTGCATCTTCAAAGGGTTACTAAATGAATGATTAAACCTACCTGTAGCTCTATAAATGGTTTTCCTAAAGGAAGGGAGGGAAAAATAAGGAAGTGCTTATTTGGGTTTAAAAGGAAAGATCTAAGCCAATTTAAGAGCGAGCCACAAGTTAATTGGATGCTACCTCTAAACATTTATCCTATAACAACTTTAGCATAATAATATACAAATATACATTAAACAATGTGCAATTTTGCTCCATTTTTTAAAAGAAAATATTCTTTCATCTTTTGGGGGGGGGATACGCGGAGGAAAATAGACATCTGAAAACAGCATTTGGCCAGAGGGAAAAGCAAATTATCACCCTTGGAAATATCTCACCATTCATTCCAAGCACTAAGGGCAAAATGGCAGCCGTATCATAACCATCTACCCAAAGTCATATGTTGGAACGACAGCTGTGAAATTATATACACAGTAAGCTGGTTCACATTAGTCATGCAATCTTCCCCAGAGCTCCTTCTCTTTGCTTCTCACAATCAACTCTGTAAGATATACAAAAGCATTGCCAATTTTTACAGATGTAAGCATGTTTCTCCCATACACACCCTAGAAAAATAAAAATAAGGAAAATATCTGTACCTTGACATAATGACTAAAAGGCTCCAGTTTTTATTGATGAACCCCAAACACAATAGAAAACTGCTTTTCAGGAAGTTATGCTATCAGAAAAAGTAAAAATATATCTACCTATTATCAATCTGTCTGTCTATCATCAAACATCTACACACATACATACACATGTATACATATATATGTTTCCTTTACTATATTGTTTTTCCTTTCTTTTCTATTTTTCTTATTTCCCTTTTTCTGCATTTTTTGATTGAATTAGTGTTGAAAATAATGGTTAAGTATAGCTTTTAATAAAATTGCTATTTAAAAAAAAAAACAGCTATGGTGCTAGAAAACTCTTGGAAGTAGGAAAATGCTGTCCTTTTAGCTCACAGAGCAGAAATTGTAAATTTCTGATACTCATAAAAATAAATACAAAGAAGCATATAGGCCAGAAGCTATCAAATAATGTAACTATGGTTATTGTGGGCAGGGGAGGAAGAATTGCAGAAAAAAGATGCTTATTAAAACCACATTATCATTAAGAGTTTTCATATTATTCCCCATTTGGCATGATTTGCTTATGTCAACCATCATGTTTTTGAGAGAAATAATAAATCTGGAAAGGAGCTACCTTATTTTATTTGAGAGTTATGATGAATGGTCCTTAAATAACCTTTAAAATTATAAATAAAGTTCATTACATACTGAAGTATTCAGATGTAAATGGTTTCAGGGGGGGCGGGAAGTCTGGGAAAACATTTGCACCAAATCTTGAAACCTTATACAGTTTTATGTCCTGTATAATTTGACTCCAGATCATTCCAGATGGATTTTGCTACTGTAATGTGGAATTTCCTCCCCTGGGCTTGGATGCATCTGAGTCCAAAACCAGCTTTGAAAATGGGATAGCCAAATGGAGCCAGAACAGGTGGCCTTTAGCAGAAGGAACATTTTATAGGCAGTGTAGCATCATGATATGATTTTTGCTCCAAACTCAAGAGGCAGTAAGACTTCACAACATTTCAGCATGTTGTGAATGACTTTCATTCTCCTCATGTCGTTATTTGTTTAAGTATGTTGGGGCAGGTGAGGGGAGGGTTAACGTTATGAACTATTCTATGCTTAATTCAATGCATCACTGTCTGAAATCGAAGAGCTCCTACAGAACCACTCAGACACGTGTAAAGTATCTCTGATAGAATATTAAGGTGGATATTACTTTGAGAAGATCAATATTCAACCCCTCCCATCTACTGGATGAAGCCATCTAGTGAAATGGGTTCAGTTATCAGTATATAAAACTCAGTTTTATCAGTTTTACATTGTAACACTTGGTCAATCTCCAAGACCCTGTTTCGCTCTCTAAAGACTGTTCAAGTTACGATAGAGAGCAACGGGCTCAATCTTAACCCTTACAAGGCTGATTGGTTATATGTACATAATTCTTCTGGTCCTTTGATTCTCCTTTCTTAGTTCTGAACAAGATTCCCCACTGAAAATTACTTATATAGATAGTCCTCAACTGACAGCTACAATTGAGCCCCAAATTTCTGTTGCTAAATGAGACATTTGTTAAGTGAGTTTTTTGACTTTTCTTCCTGTAATTGCTAAGTGAATCGCTGTAATTCAACTAGTAACATAGTCTCTAAGAGAATCTGTCTTCCCCATTGACTTGGCTTGTCAGAAGATCACAAAAGGTGATCAACCATCATAAATATGAATCTGAATTTTGATCACGTGACCATGGGGATGCTGCAATGGTGTGAAAAATGGCCCTAAGTTATTGGGTCATCTGACACTGGGTTAGTCTTTGAAAGAAAGGTCATACATCTTCCTGTGACAGCTTTCCCAGATAAACCAGACGGGAAAGACAACTAGATGAGAATATTTGTAGTTCAGAGTTAAACTGAATGGATTCCTTGATGCTCTCTTGGCTTTGTTGTCTTCTTACAGATGTTTCATTACCAAACTAGGTAACATCATCAGTGCTAAAAGAGAGTGGAGTTTGCTCTCAGTTTATATTCTATCTAGTGGCTTGCCCTGTCAGGGTTGGTGGAAGTGATCTTATTTATTTATTTATTTATTTATTTATTTATTTATTTATTTATTTATTTATTTAGTCAGTCAGTCAGTCAGTCAGTCAGTCAGTCAGTCAGTCAGTCAGTCAGTCAGTCATTTTATTTTGGGCATTGACCTGCAAAACAGATCTTTGAGTTGCTGAATAGCAGTGAAGCTTTCATAGCTCAAAAATTGCCTGCAATTAAACATGCTACAAAACCATATTCATTCATTCATTCATTCATCTTCATGAATACACCAGCCTATTTTTTTAAAATAATCTTTATTAAATATATACAAAACAAGAACTAAATGAAACACAAACCTAATGCAAACATAAATAAAACAGACAGCCATTTATCATACACAAGAACCATACAAAGAAAACCATATACAACCAAAAAAGATAAAGGGAAGGGAAAAAACAAGAAATAGCAATAAAAAGGGAAATAGTTTTTATTTGCATCAGCCGGCCTGGACTGACAGGGTGACGACTTTTAATTTATTTAAATTCTTTCTGGGGCTTATATTGTTTAATACTGTTTTAATTTTTATATTGTATTTTTTAATTGCCCTGTATACCTCCCTGAGTCCTTCGGGAGAAGGGCGGTGTCCCACCCGTCTTTTCCTTGATCTCCTGCTTCCAATAAAGTCGAATTCACCATGTTACGACTCAAACTTTATTTAACAACAGTTACAAGGGGAACGAATGGGCACCAAACGGGAGGAAAGAAAAGGGCGTCCATCCCATCTGGGATCAAGTCAGTTCTGGGGAAACCGAAACCACCCGATCTGCTTCCTTTCACATGGTCAATTACACGCCCCTGATTCGGGAACCTTCAGGGTGTTATGACCCTTTGGATCAGTCTGTCGGGAAATGTCCATGTATTCTGTAGTTATCTAGGGGCGTACCCCAGGGTGAGGTGCGGGGTCATCGGAGAGGGGGGTAATCAAGCCAACGTCGGAAAGGGGGAGGAGAGGATGGGGAATCAAGGGTATCAGTGTCGGAGGGAATCTGGGTTCTAACTAAAGGACCTATAACTTGGAAACGAAACGGCCGAACAATTGCAATTGGCCGCAAAGGAGCATAGGGAGGAGGGATAGTGTACAGTCCAATTGGCCCCAGAGGGAGAAGTATCCAAGGAGCCATGTGGATAGGTAGTTCCGGCTCAGGTTGCACTGGACATATCTCCCTCTGGACGATCAGGTGTCTGCACAGGTGTTGCGACAAAGGTTGGTCTCCCCATCCTCCAAAGCTGTCGGCCCGATGTAGACGAGGGCACGACAGGTGGTATATAAATTGAAATAAATTGAAATTTAAATTGAAAAAGAGAAAGAAAAAAAGAGAAAAGAAAAAGAAGAAAAAGAAGAAAAGAAGAACCGAGACCCACACCAAAACCTCCTCAGTTAAAACTTCTCCCCAAGTGGGGAAGCAAACCAAAACGTCGGTTAAATTAGGCTTATGGCCCCATCTACAAGAGCACTAACAAATGGAATATTACATTTCTCTACCGTAAACACATAAATCCTCTATCACTATCCCTATATTTCAGTTGCCTTTGTTTTTCAACACCCATAAGTACCATGGGTCCCAACTAGTGAAGTATTCCATAGCTCCTTTATCTTTCAATAATCTGGATAATTTGTCCGATTTGTCCGATTCTGCACAGTCCATCACCTTCTGAATTAAATTCTTTTTGGTTGGAATTTTCTCACTTTTCCAATCTTGTGCAAACAAAATTCTGGCTGCCGTGACAATATGAATCACCAAATATGTAACTTTTTCTCCCAGTTTGCCCGGCAAGATCCCCGACAAGAAGAGCTCCAGCCTCAGTTCTAGCCTACATCCCATTATTTCCAGCAGCCACGCCCTAACCCTAGCCCAGTATTTCTTCACCTTCGGGTATGTCTACCACATGTAATACACCAGCCTGTTAATTACACTGATTTTATATTCTGACTGGGCATCCTTGAGGTTAATCTTGCCATCACTCTCTTAAAAGTTCTCAGTTTACTCACTATGTATCTGGGGCCAATGAATAATTCATGATCTGTGTTACAGTCTTCACTAGAAGCTATGTTGGCCATTTAATAATTACTAGGTAATCAATAAACAGAAAACAATATTCACAAAATGTTACTAATCTATTTTCTGCATTACTGTATTGCCTTTATCCAATCCAGATCTTCCTATAATTCCAGCTTTTTCCTTTATTCCAAATTTTGCATTTCATTTATCTTTTTAAAAGTTGTGTTTAACAACATCCATTAAATAAAGAAGACCTCAATATCTTCCACTGTTATGTTTATAGTTGGGGCATATACATTTATAATATTAACATCCAGTAACTGTAGTAAATAGGTATACAGTCTTGTCTTGCACATTGTCTCATTACTTGTCAGGAAAGACTCAGCATTAAACTATCACAAAAGAAGTGAACAATATGTTTTTTTTTTAAAAAAAAATACAGTATTCCTCTAAATAGCCTGGCCTACAATCAGATGCAACAAACTAATTGTGAATACTATAATACCAATCCTTCATCAAATACTCAATAGCAATAGCACTTAGACTTATATATTGTTTCACAGTGCTTTACAGCTTTCTCTAAATGGTTTATAGAATCAGCGTATTGTTCCCAACAAGCTGGGTCCTCATTTTACAGATCTCAGAAGGATGGAAGGCTGAGTCAACCTTAAGCCAGTGAGAATCAAACTGCTAAACTGCTGGTAGTTGGCAGTCAGCAGAAGTAGCCTGCAGTACTGAATTTTAACCACTGTGCCACTTGATACTCATGGGCAAACTTATGATGTGAACCATATAACATTATCGGTAACATTTTTGATTATAGAAGAATGAATTTTCAGCATTGTTGTGAATTAAAATGTCTTTCTCTATTTTAACCAATAATGTCCTAGAGGAAAGTCACAATATGCGGCAATACTGAAAATAAGAAAAATCATTACTGGATCTAACTAGCATTACACTAATCTAGTGCTCTAACTTATACTGAAATGAACTTAAATTTATAGTCCTTGTACATATAGAACATATTTGGTGTTGTAATGTTATCAGTAGTTTTGTTCTTTAGCAGACACAGTTGTACGATGAAAACGTAAGTCAATCTTGGTTATTCTCTAAAACTTAGCTGTTATTTTCAGTTGTATGGCAGCTTTCATACAACTGAAAATTACAGTGAACCTTTTGAGAATGACAAAGGTTGACTTATGTTTGTATCATTACAGTCCTGGGATTTTAACCAACCAAATAAACACACATTCAGAGATAAAGGAGAACTTTATGGGATCTTGCTTTTGTTGGTTTGAAATGTCACATTACAAAATTTCCATTACACTCCAAGAACACTGAAGAAAATTAAAAAAAAAAAAATCAGTGACCATGAACAATTTAAAACTCTTGTTATTTCTAGTTCTACAGGTGAATGTGTCTACCAGTTCTGATTGAAATGTAAGCATTTGATAGTTAGAAAGCAACATTTCATTCAGAACTAATTCTCAGTTGGGGCGCCCGCCCTCTGGAACCAGCTACCTGTGGACCTCAGGATAGCTCCCAACCTCCACTCCTTCTGAAAAGACCTGAAAATGTGGCTTTTCGAACTAGCCAGCCTAGATTGAGGATCCTAATTATTTTAATTTATATGTTTGTTTATTGGGACTTCTAGTTTAATTTAATATATTTTCAACTTCTGTAACTTATTTGATTTAATTGTCCTGTAAACCACCCCGAGTCCCTCAGGAGAAGGGCGGTATACAAATTTAATAAATAAATAAATGAATAAACAAACAAACAAACAAACAAATAACTATGTTAAGACATTCAGGGGTGGGATTCTACTATTCCAGGCCCTTGTTCCGATTCTGTGCAGTTCAGAAAACCAGCAAATCGGACCATCAGCTGGTCCCCACCTGTTTTTCACACCATTTTAGGCTGCTTTGGGGCAAAAATTGGTCTGAAAAACATCCAAAAATGGCCTGAAAACACCCCAAAAAATGGCTTGCTTTTTGGGCTGTTTTCAGCCCATTTTGGGGCTGTTTTCAGGCAAGTTTGGCTGGACAAATGGCCTGGAAAATGGCCTGGAAAATGGTCTCAAAATCAGGCTGTTTTCAAGCCATTTTCAAGCTGTTTTTGGCTGGAAAAACAGCCTGAAAACAGCCCCAAAATAGCCTGGAAAGAGCCTGAAAAACAAGCTGTTTTCTAGGCTGATTTCAGGCTGATTTTGGCTGGAAGAATGGCCTGAAAACATCCTGAAAAACATCCTGAAAATAGCCAATTTGGGAGCTGTTTTCAAGCTGTGTTTTGGGCTGTTCCCAGGCCATTTTCCAGCCAAAATTGGCCTGAAAATGGCCCCCAACAGGCCAAAAAACAGTGGGGGCAAGGCCAGCCAGTGGTGGGATTAGCCCCAACTGGCTGAACTTACCTCTTCCTTTGAGATGAGTGGCCAGGAGGCGGGGCTGGGTGTGATCTGTGACAACACCCACACAGTCACATGCCAAGCCCACTAAACCAAGCCACACCCACAGAACTGGTTGTTTAAAAAATTGAATCCCACCACTGAAGACATTGCTTGTAGAACTAGAAATAACAAAATTTGAAAATGTTCATGAGTAGATTAAAATCCCAGGGCTATAAATTAGGAACATCCTGGAAGAAGAGGAAATAAAACTATTTCTGCTGTCTTGTAAACATGAACATGAATGTATCTGTGATCACCAAGAGCTGAATCGATTCATTGAAGACCCATTATCTTTGTTTTATTGCTTGAGGTAAAATTATGCTTGAGGTAAAATTAATTTGACCAGATATTCTAGAAGAGTTGCTGATTATTATTTTTTAAATTATATAGTTGGATATTTGAAGAATTCTAGTTATATTAATAATAAATATTATATAGTACAGATAAAGGAAGAAATAGAAAAAAGAGAAACAAGCAGCTTCTGATCTTCCTGACAAAAAGATCAAAAAACATTTGATCATTTCTCCCCCTTTAGAATTATATTATAGTACCCTTCTTCCCATAAACAACACTTTTTAATGAGGAAATCTAGATATCAATAGTTCACTTTTTCCATTTTCAGCTAAAAGTTCATGATAACTCTCCAATGTTTTACAAAAATGTTTATTGTTTGTCAATAAATCAATAATCAATAATAAAATAAGTCAATAATCAAACAAAGGGCATTTCCATTTCTGCAAATTCTGTCATCTTCCCAGTTTATTCCTCCATGTGAAAGTGTCTGTCTTTTTCTACCTTTGGTGCTCTGGGCAAGGCGGGAATGTCTTCTGTCAGGGAAGGAAGGGCCCAAAAGAACCCCAGAAGGATCCTCCAAGCAGAAGGCCGCGCCACATCTTCCAGCTTATGGTGCATCCGGTCAAGGCAAAAATTCAAAGTGTCAAATTCACAGTGTGAATACATAACAAACCACATTCAACATAAATGCTCAATCATTCTGTTCACCAGACCTCCCACCCCAATTCTCTTATTTACCATTCTCTTCCTAAAAGGGAATAAGAAATCAATAACCAACACACAAAAAAAACCCACCACATATTCCACACAAAAACCCCATCTGGCTTTCCCTCAGCAAACTGCTCACCCTTCTACCACTTACATTCCCCACTTTCCCTCTAACCCACAAAAATCCCCTCAGCTTACACATAAAAATGCCAATTCCTTCACAAACCTGCCTACTAATACACAGAATCAGCACCACCACTATTCCCTATACCCCACTAACATCATACATTCTTACCTACACTTCAACAATACACAAATACACACACCTGTACCCACTACTGTCTTTCTCTTACATTTCTTACATTTTCTTTCCAAACAGAATGCCCCAAAGAAAATATAGGCCAATTGGACGTTTATTCACTCTTGCTCCTGATGGTGAAACTAAAAATGTTGTTTACCAACAAGTTTTACCTTAAAATACTGTTAATTCTCAAACATTTCACTTCATAATCTTTCAATTCTAAAATTTATTTTTACCTTAATATACTCTATTCCCACAACACAATACCCAGGCAACGGCGGGTAATCTGCTAGTCATATATAAAAGCAATTGTCCATGAATCCTCTCTAATTGGGGATCCATAAGTCCTAATAAAAATTCTGGTTTCATTTGAATATTAATTTTTAAAATTTGTCACATCATCATATTCATTTATGTTCACATTCTTGCATGTCTACCATGCATGATAAAACTGATTGGGCCATTTTTGAAAGCTATTCATATGTCACAACAATCCCTGAGATTCATTTAGGTGGAACTATAAAGCAGATTCTTTTTTCAGTGATAGGCTATAAGTCCTAGATCCCTTCTGAAGGATCTAATTTCAAGTTGTTCTTTTTAGGAGAACCTTCCTTCATATTGTTTAGAATTACCCTTTTCTTGAGTTTTTCTGATGCTGCCTTCGGTTTTACACTTTTATGTTTTAGAGCATTTTATGAGTTTCTTGTAAGCTGCTATAACTCTGTAGGATGGTTTGTCAGGTGTTTTCCAGAACATTCTAATTATATACAAGTATAACGCAGGAGGTCTGTTATTATCTTGTTTTAGCCAGAGCACAACTAGACTGGGCTGCAAGGCCAAGCAAACATTTAATGAGACAATCCATAACCCTTTAGGTCATTGTTCCAGAAATATTTCCTTAGTAGATTCCTCAATGCCTTCAACAATTGCAGAGTTTCTAATGTACTTGGTAATTTCTTAAAAATTTAAGTGAACATTCAGAACTATATCTGCCTTGAAAGTAATCTATGTTGGACCATATAGCACAGTCAAACATCAAAAATTAGCATAAGAAATGCTTTATGACAATTTATATTGTCACACAATACTTTGTGATTATTTTTATGTCATAAAATATTTTATATCATTTGCCAGATTTCAGACAGGAAATCATGGACGTCATGGATTTTGAATGCATTCTGTAAGATAGCCTATTTGAGGTACCTTGGTTAAAAAAAAAAGTTTTGCCTTACGATGCAAAACTTTTTGCCTCTTTAAATATTATAGACACAAGAATTTGAATAGTGTGTATAGATTCAGGTCTAAATGGATAGTCTAACAGAATTACAAATTTGTAGAGGTTCTAAAAGTGATTGGAAAACAAGTTTGATGCTAAGGGTATAATGCCAGTGGTGACAAACCTATGGCATGTGTGCGAGAAGTGGCGCACATAGCCATCTCTCTGGGCATGCAGAGCCGTCGACTGTTGATCTTCCGGGTTTGGGCACGCTGGCCAGCTGGTCTTGCGTGCATGTGCAGAAGCACCGGAAACTGGAAGATCATGTGATTCTTTTTGGTTTTCAGGACGCGGGTGTGCTTGTGCACTCACTTGCTCCCGTTTTTGGCACTCGGTGCCAAGAAGGTTCCCCACCATTAGTATATGCCATAGGTTTATCTATGATTCAGTGAGACTTTACTATAGCTTACTCCGTTTAGTTAGCTAGTTACATGCCACGGCAAAAAAATTCTTAGATTTAAATTAATCTTGCCACATTCTGTAGTGGGGAATTGGGAGAATCATGCCTCAGCTGTGGATATTGAATCCTAGAATCCTCAGAAACCAGGAATGTTGGGAATGCAATTGCATACAATGAGAGACCCTCAAGAAACCCTTCAAAGTTTTCGCATAAGAACCATATGGGAAACAAGGGTTCTTTTACAGTCCTCACAGAGACAAATATTTTCCTCATTCTGCTTCTGTATTTTTATTGGAGAAAAGCATCGCACTACTCCTACCATTTATTAAATTGCTTAAGAGTGCAAATAGCATCAGAGTTACATGGAAGAATCACATGTTTATATAAAATTGGAGAACAGAAGAAAGTATGTTCCAGTTTGGAAGTTTTAGGTATGCTGTGAGGCTGGAATTGTCGCTTTTCTGTATTCACTGTTGATGACATATGCTGATTAGCCTACAACTCTGTATTATGATTGGAAGGCAGCAGCTTCTTCTCCTGCTTCACTATCTTGGCTGCAGCCCAGCTCTCTCCCCCTCCCTATTACTAGCTATCATCTGCAAAGAGGATAGGGAGATAGGGGCCAGAAGATGACAAGTTGAAGGCTTTTTGAAACATTGCCAAAAAATCTTTAGAGTGTTAAGCTAGGATTTTAGCCAAGGTTTTAGAAGACCCTACAAAGCGTTATATATATATATTCATAGATTTTCACAGGTACAGGTATGCAAGTCTTGGTGTATTTGGGTCTTTTCCCATGTAAGGTTGAGAGTATCTTGGTGACATTTCAATGGGGTCACACTCATTATCTTCAGGCTGGTGTCTTCAGCTTTGTGCTTCTGGGAGCAATGTGTGACCGGAGCTGCCGTATCTCTATAAATACTAGAGGGTGGGTGGTATGCTGGCTTTGTTGCTGTAAGTGGGTTGGCTGGCTGTGTTGTTCCATCTTGATTAGTTGAAAGAGTTGATGCTTGCAGATTAGTCAGCTGTTTTGTAACAACCGGGGTGGCTGAGGTACTGGCTGTGTGCCAATTAGTCTGTTGTGTTTTAACAACCTGGGTAATTGGCTGTGTAGTATCATCCTTGAACTCAGAGCCAAACTAAAGCAGACAAGAAAATTTCTACATCACAAGCCAAGCAAGCAGCTGGGCCCAAACAGACACCCCCTAAGAACTCCAGCCA